>NNCF01127222.1:299467-399250 GCA_002313205.1 Laupala kohalensis
ATAGTTAACTACATGTTATAATATCTACAAAAAAATATCTACAAAATATCAACAAATTTGTATTTAATGAAGTAAAAAAAGTGATTTGAAAATTACGTACCGTTATCTGATATTATTCCGAAAACATAGCTAATAAATCGTAACTCTGAAAATTAAAGATACATAATTGTTTTTATGAGACCGCTGCCCCCATACCAGAACCTAGTGAGCCCATATATAAAATCTGGTTCTACAGGAAGTAAAGCCGGAGATAAACCCAGGCTCTGATGGGTGAAATGGATTAGTACGACGAAGTTCAGAATTAAATTAATACACAACCCTAATTTGTAATATAATTACTGCACATATTTCCATTGTGATTGCTATAATTATTCTAGTGTCTGCTCTGCGTGGTGTCTGACCTGGCAGAGTATCGGAGGCATGAAACGCGCAGTAGGATCTTCCTCATCCCTAACAGATGCGTCCTCACCCTCCACACGAGATGAAAAGGTTTTCACCTCATTAATCGCTCATAATACTGTATTTACAATGCTATTCATTTTGAACGTGCCTGAAAGCACCGCACGGGGAGGGTGGAGAGTTTAGTGGAATAGCCACCACCTACAGCAGGCGGAGATGACAAGCAGTTCGTAAAACAAAGGGCAATCATCCCTACATCTCGAAATGATCACAGGTGTGTAAGAGACAAAGCACTCGTTTCAAAGAATGGAAAAATAAAAAATTGTTTAATGTATTAATTTTTGTTCGATTTACATAGAAGAATGAACACTATCTGTAAATAAACTCTATGAAATTAGAATTTCAAGGTTTAAAAATAAAATCGTGATTTAGTTTTAAAAATGATAAGATCAACTATAATTTTTTTTATTATATCCATTCGAATTCTACTATATTTTAATTATTCAGTGTTGTGTTACGTACTTTTTCTCACAACTTCCAAGACTTTTGAAAAAGTATATACATGACTCAAAAGGAAAATGTATTACTTCCAACTAGTTCAACCCCAATAACAATCTTTTGACAAGATACACAAATGCCAAGACCAGATGTCATAATTATGTTTACTACAAAGCATGAAGAAATAAAGAAACATTGGACCACTAAAATAAATTTTATAAAATTTTGGAATGTAATAATGAGTTACTTATTTATTATTTAGAATTTTTAACATTTTTTTTTCATTTAGAAAGGTTTTATAAGGGTGCAACCAAATCTAATTGACCAAGAAGCTTAACTAATACGATATCGCAATTTTTATTCCATTTACGGTAAATGAAAGGATTTAAAAACGAGTCAATTACATTCACGTATTTTCTTTCAATTTATACGCATAATGGGAACGAGCGATTTAAATAATGTTTACAAGTTCAACATTTATCTCAGGAAACATTCAGACGAAGGGCAAACTGGCAATTAAAAAACAACATATATTATTCTAGACCGTCCCTATAGACATTATAATTCCTCGCCAATCTCGCAATGACCATTAAATTATCTCTAACTTACGAGACAATAAGGAAATAATTTCTCCGCCACAGAAATACCAGACAAGACATTATGATAAGTAGTCGGAATAAGTGATCGCAAGGCATGGTCAATTACAGCAGCGGCGCCTTTTGCATTACCATGCTCGGAACGCGACGCATCGTGTTCCCACACTCCGGATTCGATCTGTTTTCTGCCAGACGCATACAAAGCGGCGATGGGGTTATCGACAGAGGATAAGAGTTTTCAAAGCCTCTTCAAATGGATTCCTGGGGGAATTTGCAGACGCCGGGATGGCACGGAGACCACTATGGCATGTCACTGGCCACCCACTGGATGCAGCAGTGGACATTCTTTCCCACGCTCTACTGCACTCGCGTTTGTAAGTGTGTGATTTCTCGAGAACTACAATTACACACGAATTATATTCAAAAATATATAAATACCATCCAATATTATTATTAATAATAATTCAAATACACCATTAATAGTGAGAATCTTTGGAGATAATTATATCATCTCTAGAGAGGCTATTCATTTCTTTTCTAAATTAATCTTCGTTATACTTCGAAATTGATTTTTTTGGCCTAATCATTTTGTAAGAAATTACCTTAGGTTTCATAAATAAATACAAAATAGCACAACATGAAGTTCATTTCGTGAGATGTTTCATTTTTAATGTGTCTTCCTATTTTCGACTCCGGGAGAGAAGGGAAATGTTAAGGTTCCAGTTTCGAGAAATGAATTTGTAGAATAAAACAGTAAAACTCAAAATGGCTCCTTGCAATATCCTCCCGAATGGTTCATCGTGTATTTTAATTGGGTTTCAGGGAAGTGCGTTACTTTATCAACACTTATCACACATGAATACAAGAAAAACTATTGTAACTCGTCCACTTTTTGTAAGGAAAAAAACATGCCCAAAGACTCGAAAATTCATTCAAATTTTTATTCTTAAAAATGTTTATTTAAAAGGGAGCTATGTATTCCAAAACAAAATATATTGTATAACTTCTAAAAATAAACTTTTCCAAGATTCTTATCAGGTATTCATGAAACAACAAGACTGGATATTACTCTCGTTGAACAAACAAACAAATTATCCATGTTATTGCAATAGTCAACTCATTTAGGGTCAATATACAGAAAACGTGTTTCAAAAGGATTAAGAAGTATACCAAGAAACTTTGGATGGGTCGGCTATAAATTTTTTTTTCAGTTCCGATGGCTTGATTTCGATACTCGGTCCAGTTCCAAACAAATAAATGCTTTATTAATCAACCACACTTAATATTTACACGTTGAATTTTTTAAAACGTCTGCTTGTCAATTCGGTGTTTTGTGAAAGAACAACAAAGTAATAATCGTTTTATAAGTGTTAAAATTAAAACCGATCTTAATCTTTGTGGTTTCTATTCTGGGCGTGAAAATTTGTCACGTTAACTCGTTAAAAATTGTCTAAGTAACCGTACTTTGTGCATAAAAAATGTTTTAACCGCAGAAAATGAAAACAATTTCTCAGAAAGTCCACCATGGTAATGACTTGTGTTTTCGTTCTTCATTCAAGTTTTATATAATGAGATCACTACTACGAAAGGAACATAAACTTTTGTCTCAATGTTATCTCGCACGTTTCAGAAGATTGTGAGCAATG
Organism: Laupala kohalensis; assembly: GCA_002313205.1. Taxonomy (NCBI): domain Eukaryota; kingdom Metazoa; phylum Arthropoda; class Insecta; order Orthoptera; family Trigonidiidae; genus Laupala; species Laupala kohalensis. The sequence continues at coordinate 302,607 of NNCF01127222.1, forward strand.
TTTCGTTTTTTACGCGCAAGAAACATTTCAGTTGAGGATTCATTTAAAACGTTAACAGAGAAAACGTAATAGTGCTTCTTCTCAACGAACGAGGGTAAATGTTTATAGACCGACTCCACTATACCATTTCCTCTCAATCTTAACAAAAGAGTATTTTCTCCCAGGCACCTTCCACCACCCCGCGTGATCTCCCTCGAAAGGGGTCGCGTTTGTGGTCAGTGTGTAATCGGGTGTCGGCATCGCGTCCCCTTTCAACCCCCGATTCTTTCTAACGCCTCCACTCCAGAGGTTGATTCTCTCACCCTCTATCACCACTCGGAGTTCCATGTCTCCAGCATCATCTCGAGTTTGCATCCCCAACCGGACCACGCCACCCCTCCGCAATATATCCAGAGCGTCGCCCCTATCGAGTAAATCCCTCCTCAATTGGCAGCCATTTGTATTCGAGTATCACGCCGCAGTCCTCCCCGTCCTCGATAAGCCCTCCACCGTTGGCGAGCTCTATGCCGCTCTTCGCTTTCCTTACTTTTTATTGAGTTATCTGACCTTAAATGGGCATTAAAAGATCACGACAGGGCTTTGGCGGGAGGGCAATCTTTTTGTGTGGAGACGCCGGAGGCTTCTTCTCCTTCGGGGCTAGAGCGCTGCCGATGCCGCCATTCACTTTAGCTGTCGCGAAGGCGGAAGGCCATGAAGACGGGTGGGGGGGGGAAGAGGTGGCTCCACTCCACACAATGGGGGACCGGGTTCTACACACGGGCAAAATTACTTATTACACTACAAATACTTTTCAAGAAATAATTTCTTATTAACACACATCGGTCAAGTCACTACTCGGAAAGTTTAGAAGAAGTAGTAATTTTTTACTTTTGTATGGCTCTGAGGGCGCTGATTATAAATTTCACATTTTTCATATTTCCCGAACATTCTCGAGGGGATAAAATTGAAATTCGTAATCAACGCCCTCTGAACCATTTCTTTAAACACTTAATGGCTGGACTATATAGGATGTTAATTTCTACATACAGGTTGGGCAAAGTAAAAATGGCCCGGAAATTATTTATTGGAATGACTCGGAATTGACCTTTGTTAATAAACAAAAGAACTGCTCATCATAGAAAATGCTGGACGTCGATGCTACTGAGATATGTGACACGCGTAGCAGCTCTGCTTGAAGGATATAAGCAATAGCGCCTTCAATGTTCTGCTGTAGCTCTTCCAGCGTGTAAGGGTTATTTGAGTTCACCCGACCCCTCAAATTGCCCAAAGGTAAAAATCGGAGGGAGAGAGATCAGGCGATCGAGGTAACCAAGAGATTTTACTGCATGTGTTGACTGTCCTCTCACCGAACACATTTTGCATTCGTGACAATGTTCTCAAGGTGGTGTGTGCTGTAGCTTCGACTTGCCGAAAATATCCATCAATCACCAGAATTACGTCATTAGCACTATGTCAACCCGTAAATAAATGGGTTGGCAGTAATGAGTTTCTAGTTTCCTCACAGATCAGGAAATAGTAGTTTGCCACAACTGTAGTGGTTGCACATGAGACATGCGAGTATATTGTGTTATGGAATGAAGTCCTTTTGTAGTCTTGGTAAGCTAAAAGTAATGCAATTTGTGTATATAATTTGAACATCATGAAGGCAAAATGAACTACTGAAACGTATAATTATCAATCCTCAATAAAACAATTTATTTTTGTGAATACAATGGTCAAGATCGTAATCAAGAATAATAATGTATATTTAGACTTAAAAACCTTTTTGTGATGATAAGTTAAAATATGCCATCACTTGAAAATAGATCTGTTGACTGATCACTACATCTTAATAACAATAATTATCAAGGGAAAAACATTTTAAAAGCATTTCTTGTTGTTTTAAGTAGTTGCATAAATAAGTAATTAATGGGTCTAAAATGTAATGTAGCTTTAGAAAGAACAATACAATCAGAATTAATTTTTAACAAGAAATCGTTGCTCTTAGAAGAGTCATCCAAAACCGAAGAGTCCTTCTGGAAAATCAAATATTTTATCAAAATATATTCGATAGAAATGAATCTTAGAGGCATAAAAAATAAATGTTGGAGGTAATGTCCTCCATAGGTATCCCTTTATATTATATTTTACACTAGGTGGTATTGCTCAATTTTAACTTTATTCCCGTGACTCTGGAAGGGAAGTTCACGAATTATTGTGAAACTTTTACGTTTTTATATCGACACTGGGGAAAAAAACCAAACGTAAAAATAAATGCATCACATTCACAAGAAAATTGTAATGAATATTACATAAGAAACACCAGTATATAAGGATAAATAATATGTTTAATCCAGAGATCATAGTTCAGAGGTTATGGTCGTCTATAAAATGTTTAATAAGTTCCGTATTATATGAATAAATCTGTGGTTTTTATTTTGCTGCATTAAGCGTATTATTACCGGTCAACATTTTTTGGGACAATCTATTTTGTTCGGAAGCTATGTTTGGTCGCGGTTATTTCGAAGAATGTGAAAGAAATGTCAAATGAAAATTTTGAAACAAACAGAAAAAAATTGAAACATACGCACAAATTCCCTCGATGGGATATTTTTGTATAACACTTTTTCCTTAATGACATAAGTAGAAAATGGTATATGTGATTTTAATTTGCACCACACGCCAATAATTAACTCACTTAACATTATGATTAACATTTTTGCTACATGTAAATGGCGATTTAAGAAAGAATATTTTTGACAAAAACAGAAATTCATGCGAGTAAAACCATGGATATTCGGCTAGTACTCTAGAAACGAAGATGAATTAGGTTTATTTGTTTGTTTGTTTTATTCTTACATTTACCGCGTAATACGTATCATATACTATAAGAATAATTCAGATTTAATATATTTCAACAAACGTGAACGGTTTTGTTGTTGTTGTTTATTTTGAAAATGGTGCATTATTACTTCCTAAAACAAGTCGCAAATCAGTGGGTTTTTTGCCTACTAAATAGTGTATTTAGAAACACAGTGGTTTGTCTGCCGATCCGATCACTCTTGATCCAACCCAACAAAACCTCTTCACAAGAATTTTTCTTAAAGTGAATTTACTTTGTCACAAGAATTCTTAAAGTGCAATTACTATAGTGGTGTTCGTGAAAGGTTATGTAAATCTGGCTGGATATTAAACTCCAACCCCTGAAATTGTTTAATATATTCGTGATGTAATTAAGGCATTAATATTACGGTTTTTTGACTAATAATAAGTCAAAAAAGAAGCTACAAATTGCGTAAGAATACGGGCAATAAACTAGTTAACTCTTCGTAAGCAAACAAGGTACCATCCCATCAAATCCGAATAAGGGCCCTCAGGAAGCGGGGATTCAACGTTTCAGCACTTCCTAAATTAAGTAGAATATTATCTACTCGCTAAAAATTGTCAACCATGTTATATTCCATAGAATATATAAAAATATTATTCAATGTACTTAATGTTATCAAATCTTCAAATTATTCCAAAAATATTGCTAATAATTCATAAATATAAAACTCTCAAAATTCAAGATATGAAATTACAAAAGAACTAATGGGACTGACGTACCAGCCCTGAGATGTGAGGCTAGGGGGTCTACTACGTATCCGCCTCTATCCGTAGGAAAACGAGAAAAATCAGGGCCAGAATGATTTTACAATTATATAAGTTTTTCAATTATAATTATATTTGATTAATTGCATATAATAATTAGTAGTAGACAATTCTATTGTTTTACTGTAGCCATTGACGTAACAATTATTAGTCCCCAACGAGTTTGATACCCACCAGAGTGGATGGAGAGATTCCAACATGATTCACTATTCGCCCCACTGTACGACGCGTGCAACGCCGGGGGGGGGGGNAAGGGAGGGAGGACGTTGGAGGCGTCTTCTCCGCTTCGTCGCCACACGGAAACCGCTGATCCCCTTAAAGTGAGCGATGAAAGCGTAGGGGATCAAGACGCGGAAAAAAGATAGCTTCTTATTGGCGGAACACGAAAAGACGTCAGGACGAGGGGCGCCAAGGGAGGGCGACTTTACTGGCTTAATATAACAAACAATGTGGCCAACGTGGGGAGGCCAAACTTAAATCTTTATGAAGCTTCTCAGAAAGCGACGAAACACAAAAGGCTAAGTGGAGGATGTTGAGGGTTAGGATGGGGAAACTTTGGGCGCCTTGGACGTGAGATTCTTTCAGAGCACAGACCGGACAGGAGGGTGGAATGAAAACTAGAGCCCACCCGTGCTGTTGGATTTAACTACTATGGGGTCCCCATTTAATAGACTGTAACTAGTCAAATAAAGTTCCTCGGAGAAGTAGTGGCTTCCTCGGAATGTTTTCAGGGGAAAAGACTTGCGAGCGGACGCTAGGCTAGATTAAATTAGTTTCATGTATTAGAACACTTTTTTACATAATAAATGAATACAATATGAAACACATTTATCATTATAATCTTTTGATCTAGACTACACAATACATTTACTCTATAAATAAATAATATTTTCATCTGTTGTTTTATAAGGAACTCGAAAGTAACATTCCTCACCAATCTAAATTGTTTATTAGATCCTATTTCTGGTAATAATGGTGCCAAAATATATTAGTTTGAAACAAGTCATATGTGAACTATTTGATGATATTTTTATAAATATATTTAGTATTAGATAAATTATTTGTTCCCCTAGTATATAAATAATTGTTTCAATTTACATTGTATTTTAATTTATTTTATTTTTGCATATTAAAATTTATACACTTCAAAATCAATTTGTTTTGTCAGTCATCGTTTTACAGATAAAGATACGGTACAAAAAAACCGATATTTGATTCAGCTCACTCTGTTAGTGTTGTAAATTGTAAGAACTACATCAACACTAATTAATGATAATACTCATTCAAAATTCACAATGATCGTTTACAAATGAGTTAGATTTCAAACTCGTTCAAATTAAATGATTATAACAAACATAATTCGTTTTCAGGCAAGGTATTACATATTTATTACGCTTTGCTAACTATTACTCCGTAATACTCCCGTGAATAATGGGTTGAAGGTTATTTCAATCACAGGGAGTCATTACAACGTAGAATAGGAATGAAATAATTTTCATTTGATGAACTGTTATTAATCGTTTTAATTATACTTGTCAATTAATACAAATGAAGTCCCCTTTCTCGTAATGGAGAAGTGGATCTTTTCCCTCAGCGGACGTAATTCAAGAATAGGGCAATTTGCTTGGGAGGGTTGGGAAAGAGATGAAGTGAGGGGTGGAGTTAGGGAGCAATGAGCACATGAACAGGTGAAAAAGAGGCGAGGAAAGGATGAAGTGAGGGGTGAGACAAGGTGGGGTTGCTGCAGGTTGAGCAAGGGGGTGGTTGAAAAAGGGGCGTGTCGGTGGTCACTTCCAATGAAGTGCAGCCGATTACACCAGAAGGACAGTTGGATGGTAGAAACTGATTTCGTGTTACATTGGAAGAGATTATACCATTTGCTTCATGAATGGACCTCCAACGAAAGTTTAAAACACTTACATAATCTAAGATCCTCATACGTAGAAAATACTAAAACAGAGAGGGATCGGCAACCTTTCTTTGCAAATGGTCAAATATGAATCATTTTAGGTTCCGCGGGCCAAGGAGCTACATCAATATTTCTGCAGGTAAGCAAGTGTCAATAACACGCCAAGCCCAGGTTTTGCAAATTTTTTTTAAAATATAGTAATATTCAATTATATAGTAATTATGATATCGATATAAAAGAGTAAGATTCTAGTATACAGATATTAAAAAAACTAGATCGAAATAAAGTTCTACCAAAAAAATTGTTTTGGGGTTATTCCTGTATATTTCATGAAAATTTAGTATTCCCTAATCTCAGAATTTATCAGAAAAGTCGAAATGATTTCATTTCAATATTGGCTGGTATAGATGTGAATTGAAAATCAAGTTTTCTGTTCAGAAACCGGAATTGAGATTTTTTAAATTTGTTAAAATATTACTCTTCGGTAGCCCGCCGTTTTAGGGCGCAGTTGCACAAAAAATGGCAAAATACATAGCTCGCGGAGTGCACAAAAAAGAAGATATGTCAGTCAAATCTAAGGATTACAACATCTAGTATTACAATTGTTTGCATAATTTACGTATGTAATTTGTATGAGCTTAAGTATTTACTTACTTTTACATTCAAATTTCGAATTATGGAGGTTCAATTTTAAAAATTGTCATTCCTGATTCGATTCCTCATTTTGGAGTCAACTGTTCAATTTGTACCATAATCCGATTCTATCTATAAATTTGAGACAGTACAAAACCACTTACGGCTGGGAAACGTATTCCAAAATGGTATAGGTCGCAACAATAAAATAAACCAAAGCACATATATAGGGGAACTCATATTCTTGGTTTTAGGGGTCTCTGCAATTTTTATCGCAATTTAACTTTTTAGTTTCCTACGTGCAGTTATAGTCGTGTATGAATGATAGTAGTTTTCTCATATATTTTTGTAATATTGTCGCTTTTTTTGTCCAATACGCTTTTGTTTTTATTTTCGTTTTTTGTGTGTGCACTAATACAATCACAAAAACTTTATTGTACTATTACTACAATCAAGTATATTTTATTAATAGAAGGAAAACCTTACGACCCGGGGACCGAGCGAGGGGAGTAGGTGAAGTGAAATGGCACAGGTCGACTGTAGGGGGAAGGGTAATGAGGAGGACGGCCAACACGAATTAAGAGCAGCACAGCGAAGAGGGACTACGAGGTCACTGCTGCCCACCGCGGAAAGAAGCCTCGAGCGGGGGAACTTGACTTTATTTCCAGCCGCGTCCTCTTTACACGATGCGTTTGCGCTCCATAATTACTTCCAGCGCATTTCGAAGAAAATACTATTACCATTGTGTTAAATAATATAATTTAATTAGTATTCATGAGAATTTCAAGATTTTTAATTCACAACTCAAGGTTGAAACTAAATGGATTGTTTTCTATTATAATGAATATTTGTTTTAATTTTGATAATACAATAATTGTAATTTACTTTCTGAGTTAATGAAGTATTTTTGACTTAAACATGGTACTGACAGGATGAGTGCCTCTTGTTTAAGAAAAGAGTTTCTTGCGCACATATTACAAAAGGTAAATTACTTCAATCGTATTGAAACATTTAATATAATTGTTTCAAAATTATTTGAATTGTTAATCTAAGTACACAGTTTTTGAAAAAAATATTTTACCCCTGATTTGGATGTTGTCAGAATTTTTAAATAAAATTTTGGACAAACTATGATTTGATTAATGCATTTTATGATACCTTTATAATAAAATTTATTTATGGAGCATTAGTTTCGTAAATTAGAAAATAAAGTATATAATGGAACAAAAATATAATATAATTATAAATTTACTACACACATGAATTCGAAAAGATATTTTGTGTTCTATAAATTTTGAAGATGTCAAACAAGTTCAGTTAGTCAAAAGATCTTCACTAATGTCTCTGATAAACTTTGTCTATCACAACAAGGAGTTTTCCACAATTTAATAGAAATTTAATTAAAAGACCTTCAGACGATTCCAATGGTATACTCCAACATCATATACAGAAGACGAGTGCAACTTCCACCAGACTGATTACCGCTACGCGACACACAAGAATAAGACAAAAAATTGTGTCAATGCCGGTGCATAACACAAAAAGTGTACCCTGTGTAATTAGGTAACATATCCACTGATTCAACTACCAAGTTCCAAATGAGTCCACATTTCAACAGAGTCCAACCATCTTATTTCATTAGCATCATTCAAAATGTAAATGCATCAGAATACATACTTCTTTAATGTCAATACTATCATTACCTTAGCATGAGTACTTCAATTAAAATTGCATTAACAAGTGCATCACCGCCCACCATGGACACTAGTGAAAAAGAACTATGTGAACGAGGAGCAAGAGGCTGGTGTCCTGAAAAGTAGTGACTCTACAGCTGTGCGGAAAAAAATCTATACCCAATTATTACTACAACATTAATATTAATAACAATATATTTAGTAAGAAGTATGGTTTATAAATACTCGATTGGCGTCTGTTGTGCTGTTTTCCTTCATTTCACCTCGTGTTCGAGTTTGTACATAAAAAAATAATGTAAATATTATATCATCAAGAGCTAATAAAAATTATACGCAATTCACGCAATTAACATCCAATTTATAAAGTACAAGAAAAATAAGAATGGGAAGGAAACAAAAACAATGCAGAATAAGGAGATATCCACACACTACTTATCCTGGCATTTGTCTTCTTTATTTTATTCTCAAATCTACGTGTATCAAGAGGGAAAGTCTGTAGCACTCCTACTGGTTACTCATTCCAAGAAACTAATACTTGATTTAGGAAAGAAGAGAAAATAATTCAGTTCAAAATATCACAGTATATTTCCGAAGATAAGACGATAGTTAAATCATTGAAAAATCTGAGGTCGTCTAATAGAACATACATAAATTAAAACCATCAAAGAACAAAACAAGTCACTCACCGAACAATTTAAAGTCCTGCAAATCCTCACATTCATTATCTAAGGGAAATGGCTTCTCTAGTGCATCCAACTTTCGTTGTTAAAAAGGGAGATCCCTTCTGTAGCTATATCGTAAGGCTCCTAAGTCATATATTGACATTATTTTCGTCTACAATCATATTTATAATGATATGAAACCGACCTTTTTGTGTAAACAATCATTTATTATCTCACTACGTCTCAGCAGAGATTCCTGCCATCCAGCAGAGATTCCTGCCAGGTGAATGTATGTTTTTGATTATACAAACAAATCTTGATATATATTGGTAAGAAGTTGAAAACAAATTGAACACAATATACAAATAAAGAAAAAACAAACCATAAAAGCAGAAAATCATTCTAAACAAGTATACGTTTTAGATAAGTTATCCGTGTCTGTTTGTAAATTTAACGTGTTTGTCGTAAATTTTATATCATATACACGTATGTATGTGTACCTATGTCATGTGGGTCCCATTCTGTACCCAGCGAGTCGATTTCCTCATCATCAGTATCGTCCTCAGTGCCATTGGAATACCCACACTTTTCATTTTATAGGCAGTTGATGGTTTTGGGGTCGTTTACTAAGACAGGTACAAACCAATAGATTGAAATATATATTAATTAAAACCATTATAAAATGTTGGCTAAATTTTATACTTCGTCTTATCTGAAGACTGTCTAATCAGCGGAAATATATGGTAGTCGTTTTATATCACTGATGTAAAAATAGGATCAAGAACGTCGCGTAGATACCAATGTGCGTAGGTCTTGCACTCCATAGTGTAAAAGCCAGTATCCACCCTCACTCTCGTACACAAAAAAATTTGCTCCGCGTGTTCTTCGCGTCTGGCAGAACGACACACACACAGAGAGAGAGAGAGAGAGAGCAGAAGCAGGGAGAGAGAGAGGGAACACAAGGTGCCTTGATAAAGCTAACAGCGTGTGAAGCGAGAACAATGGCCGGCGCAGAGAACAGATAACGAGATGAGATGGTAGAGGGGGCTATGGAGTCAGAGGGGGGAGAGATGGAGACTGCAACATCTGCGCGGGCGCAGCAGCGGGCTTTGCTCCGGAGAACTAACAGTGTGCAAAAGCAATTATTCTTCTCGTACAAAATACTCTCCGTCAAATTACGAGGTCCATCGGGCAGGATCTGGTGGATGCGATTGAAGAACGGGAGTTGACGATCGTAATTAATTAGCAAACAGCGGCATTAGCAATCGCTTCGACCTTGCAGGTCATGTGGTCTCCGGGTGCGTTAAAGCTCTCGAACATATTCCCTTAGATTTGTTCAGTTTCATCCTTAAAAAATCTTACGGCAAGTCTATGTACGACCCACTCTCTCCGGTCATTCCGGGGAAAGCCCACAGGGCAGATTAGGAAATTGTCGGATCAAACAATATTTTTCTACGGAGCATATATCTACAAATACACAAATTCATACCATAAAACGCCCACACGAGAACGACAGCACTCATTTGAGCTTTCTTTTCGAGTGCAGTTAATAGGAGCTAAATACACTAGTGGCGGTCTGTAGCTGGGGTAACGTCTGAAAGACGTACGTCTAAAAAAGATAAATACGCCACTCGGAATTACAACTACTTCCGGAGCAATAGTTTGATTCTATTTCTAAACGTGATTTTAAAACTGTCCCAGAATATTTTGCGGTTGAATAAGCGGATTAAGATTGGAAATCAGATCCAGAATTGGGTAAGCTTATTATATTTCACTCAATATTTCCCCTTCAATTAATAGTTTAGTGTCTTTGATTTATGCAAATGAACAAGTTTGACATGAGTAAGAACTGAATGGCATTAGCAATCACTCGATCATCAGACGTTTGTATCATTGCCTTCTTTCTATTGTATGATTCGGAGGTAATTTCATCCAACGTGGTATTTCATATTTCTCACGGTATTGTACATTTAAATGTAAATACAATCCTCCCAATTTTCATCTTGTATTTTAAATGTAAAAGTTTTAAAATGGTTATACGGAAGAGCAGACCTTAAGGTCTGAGTCTTGCCAAAATAAAGGCAATTATTTATTATTATTATTTTCTCTGTAATTCACAGCAACATTTGCTGGATTTCTTTGAGTGAACGGCCCCAAAAGACAAGTCAACTCAAACACTATTGTAACAAAAGAAATGCTCTGGTCAGGCATTATTATTATTATTATTATAACTACTACATCAATGCGAAATGTGCTCAACCACGCAAGACCAAAAATAATATTTTGACCGAATATCGTTCTCCATGGGTCCACTGTACGACAGTGTACGTTTCCGCCAGAGAACAGCGTACAACGAAAGGCCGATGCGAAGAAGACGAAGCTGACGAAGGAGAAGCGGGGGTGGGAAGACGAGATGAGGACAGGAGAGAGGACAAAGGTTGCAGCGGCAGCGGAGAGTGCCTCTGTGTCAATCCTCGCCCTCCGAGACCCGTGCAATTTATTCCGTAATTATGAGGATGGGTCTCCCGTGTACCATCACGCCGTCCTCCGGCTAAGTTAGTAACACAAAACAAAGGCTCTCGCGCCACCATAATGGAAAGTAATAGAATTAGTAGGCTGCATTTCGAACAGGCAGCAAACTGGAAAATTGAAACAGCAACAAAAATAAAACCCAACTAGGAGAGAACAAGCGACCAGGGTAGCAGAAGAGGAGAGTTGAATGTAATCTTGGAACGGAATGGTTGCTCGGGATGTCACTGGACATAAGGGAAGTGCGTCTTGCGACTCGGAACGAGTGACGATTGTGAGGCGTGACTTCCTAGAATCGCTGCGAGAAGTTTACTTGCGTTTGGGAAGACGACCTTGTGAGTTTAGCCCTCTCTCTGTAATGTGTGAACAAACTATTTCTCATACTGGATATCCTATTTTGAGTCTAAGACTGATAATATTTCATAGAAACTATACACGTAAATTATTCTCTCGGTCTGTCTACTGCGAAACTATTTTTCTTCCATAAGGTGTCGGAAGGTATTATGGCCCACCTATGTGTTGGGAATTTTTCCTGCTGTTAGGATATTTTAGGAGGTTTTTAAAATAAAATTACGAAACGCGACTTGAAGTACTAGAAAAATATTGTGACATTTCTTTTCCAATCATCGTTTTGTACGACTATAATGATTTTCCAAACCGTTAAACAAATTGGTGATAATATGACCCACATTCTTTTATTCATGGCAGGACTAATTATTAACAATTAGGTAAAACGGCACAAAAGTGAATAGACAGCAAATTGTTTTCAGATTTAATGATAAAGAAACTTTTACCAGGGAAAAATGTATCATACCTTTTGTGTGAGATCTACACAAATCTTGCATTTGGAACACCTTGCTTATCCCTTACTTCATCTCTTTGTCATAATAGTTGACAAAACTAGCTTGCTCTGGTACTGTTATTTTTCTTTCAGATGCCTCCATTTTCCTCTACCTTTTGTATATCGAGAGGTCGCGAACTATTTAATTCTCATATTGGATTTCCTATTTTGAGTTCATGAATAGTAGTGCAAGAATAATGATTGACATCTATCATTATTATCTTATTCAATAATAATAAAATTTTACGACCTTATGTGGAGTAAATATTGTATTTTATTTCAGAACGTTTCAGCTTGGGTTTCGGTCTTTTTCCAATGTTTATAATCATGACATGTTGCTAGGATACTGCGTTATTATGTAAGCATCTGATGGCAAAATCCTTACCGAAATGTTGTGAAGTGATATTCAATCATTTGTCTATAAAAGATCGTAGTTCTATAAATTTGAGTCTAGGGGCGTGTACGTATTTGTGACATTCAGAATTTTGACGGCGAGACAAGGAGATGTTTCATAGTTTTTTCTCTGCGCACTTTCATAAATGGTTTTATCTGACTAAGGAGGCAATGCAGACGCATGAGGAGATGCGAAAATTGGTGAATGACATGATAGATCAGACAGATGAATATTGCGGTGGAATGAATGACAGGGAAACAGACGTACCTGAAAAAAAAATGAACCTACCGCGAAGCAACATTTATTTCCACTAAATAATTTAGAAAATAATAATATACCTTTCTTTCCTTTCTTCTCCCTGTTACTAGTTATCACTAACTTCGAAACACGTGAAGGGGGCATCATATCAACACATCCAAATTTGACAATGGCCTATTAATATTAGTAGTATTACCTAGGATAATATTAGAAGTAAATTCACTTACAGTGAGCTCACTAACACTTCATGTTTGAATGCCATGACGTTTTCAAGTTGAGAAAACCGAAAACTCGAACAGAGGCTGTAGAAATTTAATTGCCTTCTGCTTTTGTTAACCTCCTAATAGAGTTGTCCATTCGTTCTGCGCTCTGTAGATAAATCAAGGCTGACATCTTAATTTTCACACCTCGAGAGATGTGGTGGAGGGATGGGAAGGAGAGGGTTGGGAGGGGGTGGGGTGGGGGGCAGTTTGGGGCGTCGTGAGGCAGCCACGCAACTCGCTAGAGCTCCAACGTCTTACTTTCCACTCCTTCAGACACCAACATCGCCCTCCACGCTGATGAAAACGGAACCCTGTTGAGTCACTCTGACTCGCAAAGAGCTGCTTTCCTTTCTGCACGTACGTTTCATTGTTGTCACTTGTAGTACCGCTCTGAAGAGTGTGTGTGGGGTATGAGTCTTCGTGGGTAAAAGAATACGAGCTCAATACAACCACTCCCCCCCCCACACACACACACACATTTCACCGCAAAAATAAGTAGCCTATTTGCTCAATTTACATCGACTCTCTATCATATGCTTTTTAGTCACCCACTGTAAATAATCGGAAAACACGTCCTAGCATTACACTCTAATAACTTCGTAGGAACTTGAATGACGTGATTAGTATTGTGCTACGGAAGCCTCCCAAGACCTTATACTTGATTTCTGCTAGCTCAGTTTGGTCCGGAAAGCACTCTAACACTAGATATCCTACTCCTACCTCTACATAAATACCCCATAAGCTTGTGCAAAGGGCTACAACGCCATGATTAATTAAAAACCCATTAAGCGCCATCTGTTCCTATAAAGCTAGTGATTTCAATTAATAATAGAAATTTAATATTAATGTTATGACTTGATTGTCTACTAAAAACAGGAATAACGATGTTGGAACAATGAAATACATATATCAAAACAATGAATAACGTGAATTTATTAAGCAAAAATTACTCCAATTGTAAAACTTAAATGATCTTTATCATCAAATACGAACTTGAAAAATTAGCTTCTTTGAATTACTCACCTTAAATTTGACTTTGGAATAACATAATAAAACAGTTAAGAAAAACAAATTATCTCTTTACATACAGCTTTCTTGAATTAAATATTCGTGAAGGATTCCTTTCTGCAACCTGCGTCTTGCTTGTCCTTCAAACGCCTCGTCTTCACGCAGACCCTTCGCTAGAACCACAATAACTACTTGTTGGAAATCTAGTGACTTTGATATCACCAAAAGATTCTCACTTTGAAACAGTACAGGTGTTAGAAAAGAACCTACAGGTGTTCATTGATCCTTTTATCACGTAAATTCTTGTGAATCACCACAACGTCGTAATGCTTCTTAATATTAAATCAGAGATTAATCTGATTCTTAAAGAAATTACTTGGAGTTCACTAGACTGTTTGTGACACGATGTTGCTCAATAGCTCCACTGTCTATTCACCGTCACAAATTTTTACACAAATTCACATTGAACTGACTAATTAACCATTTGTAAATTTATTGCAATTATAATGAACGTTCAAATCAATTATTCACTACTTATAATTTCACCACGTGCTTGATTATGGAAGTCCTTTAAGTTCGTCAAATTGTGGTAAATTCTTTTCACACTTATAGTGTTAACTGAACAGTAATTTATAATTATTAAATTTCAGTATGAAATATCCTGATTCGTTAAGATGATCAGCATTATAAAGTTCATTAGCATCGTGCTATGCACATTGTTAGCTGAAAATCACTCATTTATCAAAATCTTGTATAACATTACATAAATATACAACTTTATCTAATTATAAGTCTCATATGAACATTTAACAATTGTTCAATACGTATATTTCTGCAAATTCAATGTAATTCCAGTTATACTTCACCAACTAGTTCCATGTGTTCGTCACTCTACCATGCTGCGAACGAATGCTACTCGCGTTCCAGCCATCTAAGTCATCTGAACTATCGGCACCGTCTGGGGCTGAATACTTCTCGTCTTCCCAATTTATGCACGCGACGCAATTGCTACGGGGTTTTCTCACTTCTACCGACTCGCACCGTGCGCGCATCTCTCACCTACATCTATTAGTTACTGACATACTAGTCCAGGGGTATTCCTGGTTTCATAATTAAGTTTCTACTCGAAATCATCACAAATATAAAAAATAAATAAAATAAAAACATGAATTAACTTATCCAAATAGACATTATTGGGACAGTATGTACATGAAAATACAAAAACTATCTCGCATTTACACAACTGAATAAATATATAATAATTTACACACTCATTATCTATAAACAAAGAATTTTAAAAAAAAATTATGAATAGAAATTCAAAAAGGTACCTCCTTACTTCTGTTTACACAAAAAGAAAAATCATAAAATTAGATAGCATTACTTCATTAATACTCTCGTAAATAATTCTCGAAAAATTCACGGTAATATTTCTTTATAAACTTGAGAGATTACAAATGGGTTTTTTCATAAGTTTAAACCAATTATGTTTATTGATTTAGGGTCCTTTTATTATGAACAGTTTCTAAAATATTGTGTTATTGCT
Source organism: Laupala kohalensis (assembly GCA_002313205.1). Classification (NCBI taxonomy): domain Eukaryota; kingdom Metazoa; phylum Arthropoda; class Insecta; order Orthoptera; family Trigonidiidae; genus Laupala; species Laupala kohalensis. The sequence goes on from NNCF01127222.1 coordinate 317,974, forward strand.
GTGTGTGTTTCAGGTTTCTTTGAATATATTATAAAGTTGAAAATTATGTAAATTATCTCGTAAATAAAGAAAACTTTGAAATTTGATTCCACAACAGCTGTATGAAAATTTGATTCTTCATTGGATTCTGCAGATCTTGTTATTCAGTACCGTTTCAGACAACACTTGACATCGCACGCAGTAAACTAGGGCTGAGTTCTCCATGCATTGTTTGCCCTTCCATTCCTTTTGGAGTGAATGCCAGAGTATTGCTATAAAAAGGGTCAAAACCGAGCGCATTGGTCTCTCTTCTATCTTCTAATTTGGCCAATACCAGTGCTGATGTCACCAAGTTGTAAATGTTTCTAAAAGGGTGGTCAGTTTTTTAAACGGGGCTCTGCGTACCACGAGTGGTTCTCGGGGTCTGTCCTGGAAGATCACTTAGGATGGAACATTGCCCCTCCCCCCGAAAAAATAATAGATGAAAATAACTTGAATGGAGAGTCACAGACTGAAAAAGGGATACTCTTCAGCCTGTGAGTGAAGGTTAGAAATGTATTATCATCAACATTTAAACACTCAACAATAACACAGGAGAGGTTTTATGTTGAAGAAATATTTTTAATACGGTTATGAAGGTAATTCTTCCTAATTTCAGGCAATATCCCTTACCCCTTTTCTAGTCTTGAATTAAATTTTATGAATAAATATTATTATTCCATTATCACATTTTCTGCCGGAAATAAACCGTTGCTTTCATAACAAAATATTTTGCTGTATTTCGTAGAATATTCTGTCTAATAAAAGCTATTCGTTTTGGACAAACGGCTGGATGACGTTCCCTTAGCTTGACCACATAGGCAAATGTAGGATTAATTAAAGCTTAACTATTTCTCAGTCATCGATCGCAATTCTTGACCTCGTATCAATACGAGGATGTAAGGTCAAGTGCCCATGAATGGGAGGACGACATCAGTAGAATGTTGTTTCTAACCTCTCGACATCTGTTACCAAAAATCCATAATCCAGAAACATATATAAATAAATAATAGATAAAAACGCAGTTAAAATAGTGTACTCCATTTGTGAAAGTAGTACCGTAATATCTCACCTAAAAGTAAGTTAGAGACCACCTAACTAATTCGATGTTCATAGGAAAAACAAACAGAAAAAGAACTAGGGAGCTGAGATCGAGATGGGATAGGTACAAATCGTACAGAGTCTTTATATGTAAATTGTCACCAAATATCACAATTCGAGTACAACAGCGTTATTGGTGGTAACATTACTCACGTTGTGCATTTTGGGAAACATAATGTTCATCGAAAATAATATTTACAAAGAAAATATATTTGAGCGGGGATAAGCAGAATAAAATAGGGTAAGGCTATATTACTAACACTTGAGAATTAATAATTTAAAAAATTATTCATATAGTTAGATACAGCTAAGTCAAATGCTTCCGCTTTGACATAGCTTTGGTCGAATTTGGACACATGCTACATAGTGATACTATTTGCTGAGCGTCAAAGTAATTAAAGATCATTTTTAAAAATTTACTAAATTGCTGTTAAACTCACATATTAGCGTGTAATTTTATGATTTATAGCTAACAACTTCCAATGGAGGTAATAGCTCTATAGCACTTTGCATTACATATATGACACAACAAACAGAAGACAGATCAGATTATTAATTTGACTTGAGTTGTAAAGTGGTATATATTTAGTATATCGCTAGTTTCAGTAACATAATGAGTTTTTTCAATATCATTGGATAAGTCTCAGACCATTCGTTAGAACAATTTCATATTTGCACAAAAGTTCGTAAAATATATGTAACATCAAAACAATAATATCTGAAAAAAGTTCTTGAAATGAAGTCTGTTGAAATAATACTTTTTTGTAATTATTACTACTAATGCAATTATTTATAATTTTGTAGAAAGAAATGTGTCCTTCCTACAATGGCACATCTTCTACATTCTACTCCTTTCCCTGTTAAACGCTCTTGCCCCATCAACCTGCTCGCACGCACAATAGTTGTTGATGATCCAGGAACACAGCTTCCTACAAATATAGCTCACTACAGCATCGCAAAATGCATGCCGTTCTTCAACGTAAATCAAAAGCTTTCGTCATGAATATTTACTATATTTACTGTTTACACANTTCAGTAACATAATGAGTTTTTTCAATATCATTGGATAAGTCTCAGACCATTCGTTAGAACAATTTCATATTTGCACAAAACTTCGTAAAATATATGTAACATCAAAACAATAATATCTGAAAAAAGTTCTTGAAATGAAGTCTGTTGAAATAATACTTTTTTGTAATTATTACTACTAATGCAATTATTTATAATTTGGTATTAATATATTTGTTTTATATTGTATGTAATATAATATATTTAAAACAACATGTCTTTTAACACATGTTTTGATATTTTGTAATTTTATAACTTTTATTTTATTTTTTTGTATTTCATTGAATCCAGACTATTGAATAATTGTATCAAGCTTAACTTTTCAAATTGTATCAGTAATTATTACAATGCCACAATGTAGTAATGACAATTTATTATTTATAATCATATTTGTAATTTTTATTCACCAAACTACTGCGTGATCATTTTCTTCAGCCCTGATGATAAACTAAAATCAAAACGTACACACATACATAAATAGTGTTATTTCAACAAACCGCATCTCAAGAACTTTTTCCTGATATAGAGTAGGTAAACAAAAACCCTTATTTAAAATAATCACTTTCACAACATGATGTGAAAGAACGTTTTAATAATGGCCTAAAATTTGTCAAATATCAATAACTGTTCGATAAACCATTTAGATTAGCTTTGGACGATTTACAGAAGCTTATGTACAATAGAATGAGAAAAATTTATCATTTTAAAATCAAACAGATTTTTGATCCGAGTACGAATTAAATAAATTTTATTATAGTCGGTCATTTATCTCAGACCTTCCATCCTTCCGATACAATAATGAATCACGAGCAATTGACCATATCGTAGAAGAACATTTTGGGAACAATTTTTTATTACATTCCTACACTTAAAAGTTCCTGTTAAAATATAAATTTGATACTCTTCTGTTACAACGCTTTACATGTATCAGTACTTCCACTAAGTGCAAAGCGCTATTAAACACAGTTCTAAATATAGGAGGGAGACATAAAACACCACACGTCGAACAACACCCTCACGAATCGTACATTTATTTCTCGCGCTCGGAATGAATTTTTAAAAAATGGCTGTGAATGACAACGAATGTTACACTAGATTTGTCTGAGTTAAAAACAATGTACGAGGAAGAAATATCGCCAGCTAGTGAAAAGTGCAAATGGCTTTTACCAATTGTCATTTATGGCGGGGAAGGACGTGAAACTAAAACACCAAAACACCATCCCATCACTCCGTATCCCGTCAAAACAGTCACACATCTTCAAACGAAAAACTAATTTGATTTAGCATACAGAATGAACGGCAGATAATTTCTAACCTTCGTAATTGACGGGCGGTGTATTGGACGTGGGAAGAATTGTTGGGAACAAGTTCTATTTAGATGGCTATGAGATCACGTAAATGAAAAAAATTCTGCATAGAGCTTCACTCCAATTTTTAAATAAATAAATTTGTCAAAATACATTTACAAACTGAGAATGACTACGTGGAAGACAATAAACTAATATTTTATCCGGAAGCAAGCAAGGGACAATCCCATCAATTCCGACCAACGGTCTCATATAAGAATAAATATAATTTTTTTTATTGGGGCCTATGAATATAGTTAACTACGTGTTATATCAACAGACAACGTACAAATTTGTATGAAATAAAACAAAAAAGTCACGGGTATATATTATTATCAAACTACAGATTATTCGGAAAATACTGTTTCATAAATCGTAACTATTATTATAACACTAAATTCGAGAGTAATTAGGACGAATAGCCCGCTGTCCCTACGCAAGATTCACGAGAGTATGTGTACAAGAACCACCTCTAACCGAAGGAAATCCGGAGAAAATTCCGGACCAGGATGGGACTTTGATTTACATATTTATGAAAGAGTTTTCAATTGAAAAATATGGCCTATCCACTAAGGTATTAAATCAATTATCTCAATCTTGGACTTTCTGTAAATCAAAATAGTTTTCATCAATTAATAAACCCTGAAATAAAACATAATTACTCCGAATGTAGATAAAACAATTTTTCCAAAAGGATGTGGTATATTCAAAATAAATATTTTTTCACAACGTATACAGGAAAATGAGCTCTATTCCAGACGATTGCACTAGTTTTTCTGTTTCTTAAAATTTTGCCAACTTAATAGAGAAATTGTTTGTACCTGAATACTATTCAATGATCAACAACGAGGCAGGGTTTTTAGTCGGTATGGTTGAGTCATTCGACGAGTTCCACACGCGGGGAGAGTCATGTTGGCTCTCCTAACTGCATTTTCCCTACCTTTACTGAATTTTAGGGTTCTAATGGCCTCGATGTCGACGAACCGTAAAGCCCCGCAAAAAAATTACAAAACTCACATTGTCCATAAATAAATAATTAAAGACTTACGACATTTGATGAACGAATACCTTTTATTTTCATTACACCTGATGACTCAAACATAAGAGTATGAACGTTATCGTATTAAAAGCACAAAATAAATGGAATTCGACCATCAAAAGTTCGTATTATTTATTTAACGGACGTTCGTGTTAGAATACACCTATCCACATCAAACGATGTATTCCAAACGGAGCATATTTTGATATTAATCTGAATGGTGATCGTTTTATATTGGGATATTTATGATGATAAACCACATTTCAAAGATACATTTCTAAATTTACGCTTCATGGATGGTTATTGTTGTTGCCATTTTCTTTGATAACTCGTTTTTCATGGATGAGGTGAGTTTTGAACTTGGTTGCTAAATTGTACGTCAATAACTCTTTTTGGACAAAAACTCAATAGATTTCGATGGGAGTGTTTCGAGTGCATGAGGTGCAATAGCGATCTCGAATCGTTCAATCTCAGGGACAATTCTTCGTATTTTCTAGACAAAACAGACAGGAACAAGTCAAGCCACCTGTCACAGCGACTCTTCTTTCACTACTTCTCCATGCGATATAAATTAGAAAATAAACATGCAAATTTCATCCAATCTGTTCCTGGAGGTTTCAGTGAAGTTACACGACAAAGATAGCAAATTACATTTGGATTCCATATGAAATACCTACGCATATAATACAGTAAATAAAACTTTACCTCATGCATATTTAATGTTTTGTAAAGTGAAGTGAACCAACAAGAATATATACATGAGTGGGAATCATAAATATCCTTCCCATGTGTGGAACATAAAGTAGGGGATTATACATGTACAGCACATTCGTCTACATATAAATATAAAACAAGAGAAGCTAGATGTTGACACTGGTTTGGTTAGGTCAGTAACGTCACAACGGTTCCGTAGAAGCGAAGACAGTGAAGAGAAATACAGAACTCTGAGGACAAGAACCGTTTGGTGAATCGCAGAGGCAGCTCAACGATATTGGCATTAAGAGGGAACTATCTAACAGATAATAATGAGAATGGAGAGTAATTGACCGAAAAAAACATAGGAACAACAGGAAAGTTTATAAGAAAAGAAATTAACCGCATGACATATGGCAATATTAAGAGACGAAGAGGTTACATCATTGTAGGTCTGAATGAAGAAGGAATATGAATAAACTAGAGATTAAATTAAGCGTCCACTACTCAATTTTGCAATTTGATATAACTTTCTGATTAAAAGGTGAAATGAAATAGACTTTTCAGAAAGCAATTATCATATTCCGTAAAATATACTTCAATACAAAAAAATACTTTTGTGAATGTAATGAAACTTCATCTTCCCCCTAATTCGGAGTAAACGGACATATTCAGTATGGGATCTTTGATATAAAGTAACTTGTTTTAAATTTTAATTTATACCAATATTTTTCAGTTTATCAACAGAAGAACTTGGAATACTAACCAGTCATGATTGGGAAAACTCGGAAAAAAATTTTTCGAACATTTTGAACGGTTACAATACATTGATCAGAATATGTATCTGAATGACGTAAGATCTAAGTGGAACAAGGAGAGACCAAAGAGGAAATTCAAGAAGAGCTACATATCATACGAAACGAGATAGAACGAGACGGGTAGTTAAAAGCAATACGATTCCAAGAGAGGGCTCCGAACACTCCGCGGCGTGAAGCAAAGCTCAGCTGTGCGTCTCCCGAGATTGCGCGGAGCTCAACCCTGCAGAGCGGGATGGAGCAGAGCGGCACGGCACGGCGCGGTGTGTTAAAAGGGGCATCCTAACATGACAGGTGAAACAAGTTAATTATAAGTTGTAGTGGTCGCGCGCGTGGGCTAGCTGGTGTCGGATTGAAAGTTATATACAGCCTCGCGATACAGCCATACTTCGCAATTAGCGAGCGGACCGCCCCTCGTCGAGTTGCGGATCGCTTTTGTTTCTTGTCACTCAATTAAGCGAAACATGTTGCTCGCGATTTCTCCGTTGACATAGTGAACAATGGGTTCCCCCCCCCCTCATCCTCATCCTCATCCTCACCGTCACCGCACCGTTTCGTTTTCGTCCCCATAATGATTTTTATGATGACGTCGCAATGTAACGCGAAATGAACACCGGGATGTGTCGAGTTCCCAAACAGAATGTAACCATTTGTTTTCTACGGTCATAACACTTTCCATCACGAGCATTTTTGTTAACAAAAAAAGATTCCCTCGCAAAGTGTGGAGAGTTTAAAAAAATACATTCAATTGTATCCAATGTGCGAGTCTTGCCAGGATTTCGATCGTGCCTGTGACAGGAACATTCTAATGTATAAAAAAAACTTGGTTCATCTATAAAAAACAAATGATTTGTATTTTAATTTGTTTCTGGATTCGGGAAAGGGATGGGAAATAACTCCAATTTATGAAGTGTTTTTGTTGAAAATTCTTCCGTGTCTGGGAATTGTTCCTGCACAACGTGATGTATTGGATAACCATTTTGGCGGATTTTGTTTCAAAAGCAAAACAAAACAAATTATACAAGTTTGGATAATAATATGTAATGAATACCAAACACTTATTGATAATTATTATTGAATTAGTAAATCAATTTATTTTGATGTAAAAAATTCAATCAATTTAAACCTTCCTTATAACTTTCAGAATTATGAGAAATAACAAATTAAAATGATAACGACCTAATTATGACTATATATCACAATCACATTGTTATGATAATATTCTGCAATTTTCATAAGTATAAAATCGTAATGTATAAATTAAATTGCATAATAAATGTGAACTAATCATTTAAAACTTGCTCCAACATGCTGAATATTGCAGGTAGTCTGCCTTAATGTATCTAAGACGATGGTGCACGATTTCTTGGCTGTTTGTATAATACGGTTCATCGTCTAAGAAATATTTTACGTTTTACTCAAAAATATATATTTTAGCGATTTTAAAACGACAGTTTTAATTTGTTCGGCATTAATATTTAGTAAACAAGTTTTGATAATTACATAATAAGATTCTGTAAATTTCAACATCCGTCTTTCGTTCCTTATTCAATTCTTGCTTCGTTATAATCTCGGCGTAACTTAAAGTAGAATTTTAAATAAATGTAAAACATTCATAATACAGAATAGCTCAATACAGAAAATGAAATTTTTATGACAATATAACTGATAAAAATGCAAGGGAGGAACATTTAAAATCATTCCAAATTCATTTTCATCACAATGAGGAATCATTGAAATTGAATTTTCAATACTAACGACAACTTTATGTGAAAGCCCTTCAATTTGAATAACGAGGGTGGCCACGAAAATATTTAAATTGGTCAAATTGTGTAGTATAATAACACGTGATTAATATCAATCACGAATGAGAATCATAACAGTTATAATGTGCGTTTTGTAAACTCATAAATAATTTTCCAGTGGATCGAATTAAATATATGGAACACGAAATGTTTCTATATCAGGATCAAAAATCTCACATATCGAACAGAAAGTATAGTGGTCTCATAAAATATATTCAGCAATCTATTTCCCACATCGGAGACCGGGTGGGATTCATAAAGTGGAACTCTATAGAAAACACCTTCCGAAACAAATCGAGGCACGGGGGTTCAATATCCACACGAATCAATTTGCAATCGTGGCCCGTGAAATTCGACCTCCGGAACCAGCTTTGGGCGTCCTTCCCCAAGAAAGGAGGTCACGCCCAGACAAAAGAGGGGTTCCTGTGCCCTGTACCCCGTCGGAAAGAAGGGCGTTCCCGCGGCGGCGCGACGAAAATAAGGCGATTTTTATCGTCGTGTGCGTAGAGCGACACAATCGCATTTCGCGTTTCGTCTGCGGAAGGAATCAGAGCGAGAAATCTGTAATTGTTACGTAAATACGACGCCAACACATTAATTTTCGCTCGCACTGTTCTCTCTCTCTCGTCACTGCGAGGAAACTCTCGTTTTCCCTAGAGAAGAGACGATGACGTCATTAGGGACGAAGCGACCAGAAGAGAGGGATGATGATGGTGATGATGGTGACTCATGAATAAAATCAATGATAGTCTTCCTCTTCACAATTAAATACATTTAGATATAAATAAATTTATTGTCAAAAAAGCAGTACAAACTGCGTATGACCACGTGGAGGACAATAGACTAATTTACCCTCCGGGAGCAAGCAAGGGACCATCCCATCAATTCCGATCAAAGGCCCTAAGGCAGAGGCGGATTGAAAAAATTCAGCAAACTCCTTGATAGGATAAAAAGTTAGCTAAGTGTTATAATACTAATCGAATATCAAGTAGTTCGTAATTTAACTCAAAAAAATTATTTCACAAGTACGAATTATTATTCTGAATATAGTGTTTATAAATCATAAAAATTGAAATAGCACTAAACTCACGATTTATTGCGACCCTAGATAAAAGCCTAGATAATCTGTATAAAAATAATTTAACGTACTCTTTAATTGTTTATTTAATAATATCATTGAACTTTGACATTGAATAATACATTGAGAGAACAAGTTTGAAGGTGACATCCAAATTCGCAGGAAGGAAAGGATTTCTCGAAACCTTTGTATGTCACATCCCAACATTTCGATGTGACTTACCAACCTTATAGCATCCGAGATGAGAAATCCTTTCCGTCCTCTGAATCTGGATCCCACAACCAATAGTAGAATACTTGAGTCAACTCGAACTGGACTACATGAGAAAACGATTCCTTAATCCCTATAATGAGTCGGAGCAGAGAGAAATAAGGAAATCTGTACATTTTTAAAAAAGATTCATGCTTGTTGGCAACTTTTTATTGGAATATGCCAACGTTTCGATAAAGTACGTGGCTTAGTGTACAGCAACATTTCATAAATGGCACCCCTTGTGCACTAACACGACATAACATTTTCCACCATCAAACCAATATACTATACCACTTCCAAATATAAGACGCCCAAGGAGATCTGATCCCAGTTCAGACGTTCTTAGTGCTGCTGGAGCCCAGTTCTCATATTCATTGTGTTTGATTAGAGTACCAAACTATTTTTAAATAGCTAAGAACCATTATATTTAATAGTCATATTGATTCTTCGTCAATCTGGTGGTAGAGGTACAAAACCCTGCGCTGGAGACTTTGGGTTCTAATTCTGAACACACGAATTAACGTTTATAAATGTAACTTCATCCTTCCATCATGATTTTCCTCATATCCAACAGGTTTATGTAATAGATTGCTCATCATTTAAAAGCATTACGCAAACATTTCGAAAGGATTACAAGGTTGCATTAAGTATTTATTTTTTTATTTTAATAACAAATTCTAATTTTCAATTAAGTCCGCCAAAACGGGAAACTTTTAATTTTCTGCAACTGATCCTAATAAAGTTCGCCATAGCGATAACTAAGATTAAGATGGAGATTGTTGTGAGGGTGTTGGGGGTGGGGTGATTGTGGTGGTAGAAGTGCTGACGACGACGAAGCAGCCCCGCACGTCGACAGATGGAGGGTTTGCTCAAATACCATCAAGATACAGAGAAATGATGCGAATCCTGGTGGGCCCATCTAAATGCTAATCACTTTTTGGAATGGTGCGCATGCTGCATGGCGCAAGGGAGGGACAAGAGAAAGGGAGAGTGAGCAAGAGGAGGATGAATGGGAAGGGGAGTGTCGTTAGAGAAGTATCCCTTCCTCCTCACCCCTCACCAGGCCTCTGAGGAAGCCACATGGCATATAGGGAGGGGTGAATTCTCTCCACCTGTGCGTTTACAATAGTTCGAGTGCAATTGTGGAGAAAAGATCGGATAAGAAGGGGAGAGATGAGACAATAAGTGTGTTGACGCATGGCGAGAAGTCGCTAATTCGAATAATATACGACTTTTAAATCATATTTATCACTCACGTAAGTCTCATAATGTAGTTAATTTTTTCAGTTTAGCGTTATTTTTTAAACATTTACTATTTTTACAACTTTTATTATAAAGTTTTGACTAATTTTTGGATCTTCTTCAAGTATAATAGAAAAGTGACTTAACCGAGTAAAACATATAATGATTCTTGGATTTGATTTTTAGCATTACTCATTATTGCTTTAATAGACTTGATGTACTTAATTATTCGCAATTAATTTGCAAATATGATTTAGCTTATTACTATTTCCCTTATGCGTAATTTTACCCCTCATACAAAGCTGTGATTTGGAGCAATGTTAATTCTCTTTTTCACCGTCACCCCCACGCAGAAATCGCCGACTTTTGACGTATTTCGACGTCAATATCGAGTCGACGGACGATGTCGCATAAATGACGCCGTCCCAACGTTGTATTTCTCGGAATTTGAAGTCGAGACAACGTCGTTATGCGACGTCGAGACGACGATAAAAAACTACGTTGGTTTTAATAATAAGTAGACGCAAACTGTATTATTTAATTTATCTTCATTATCTTCACTGGATATAAAATTTATTTCATCAGGTCTCTCACAGCTATGATCACTTCAACACGCTAACAAGAGAGATTCTATGACAAGCAATTTAATTACTTTATCATAGAATCCTTACAAAAGTAACTATTATATTTAAACAGAACGTGTCAGTAATAACTAACTTTTTTATCTTCGTGTAACATAACAAAGGAACTATTTCAAGAAAATTAGCTTACAATTTACGATTACATTTATGGTCTGAACATCAACATGTTTCGCGAGGGCAATCCGAACTCACATACACGTGGATCCATTTATAATCCGCATTTACACACTAAAAGCAAACTCGTATCATCCGAAAGGCAAAAAGAATGAACTAGTGCAATTAATAATTGAACGAAAAGTGCCTCCCAAAACTCACATAAAATATCTAATCCACCAAGCAATGCAGCAGTGTTATGTTCTTTGTGAAAGTGCTTTCGAAAACGAGGACTGTAAATCTTGCATCGCCTCTTCATTTTGGTTATCGAGTCTTTTTCTGCAGGTTAAATTTCAACCATGTGCGCGCACTTGGGTCGTAAACATCCCAGAACCCCACAGATCGTCTCCTCCCCTTCACCAACACCTCCTCACCCTCTCTTCATCCCCAACTCGACATATAGATTGCGCTTTCGCTACGAAATAATACACGAAAACAAGTTACATTAGTCTGAGGGTGAACCGCGGGGCGGAGCTTCGTTTGTCCACCGCAACAGCGAATGGAGGGCGCCACTTCACTTTTGCAAAATTTACGATAATTCATTAGGACGATTCAGTGAGGATGCGCACGGAGTCCTCGCTGCGCGGGGGGATGTGAGGACTCCCCGCTGCGCCCAACGAAACCCGTTGCGGGCGTCCTCACCCTCTGAGGCTTGCAAATGTCTCCCTCCGGCGCTATCGTTCCGTGCATTTCAACACCACTCTTTGCGACTTGCTTCGTTTAGTCATTTCATTAAAGTTGAACATTTTATATCATGTAAATAATTATTTCATTAGGTACATTAAAAATGAATTCATCAATATTTTTAAAGAATATTTTTCATTTCTCACAAATCTGAAATTTGTTACTCATCTAATTTCAGGCTCTAAAACGTGTGTTTAATTGATAATATTACCGTTATCTGAAACAAGTTTTAAAAAGGAAAAAATAATGTCCGTAAATAGTGAATTAGATATTTTTATATTTAGTTATTTTGTATAACTATATTTTATTATGTTTCTATTGTCTTCTTAGCATGATTACAGTCAAATTTCGTTGGTTTAGCATTTAAAGAATGATTCTATAATATGTAATGTAACTAACGACATTCATTTTACAATATAAAGGATAATGTTACAGGGTATCATTTTATTTTTTAGGACGTGAATTTCAATTCTTTACTCCATTTACGGAGGAATATTTGTCTTCATCCGGCAAATGTTTACTGTAAAGTAGGTCAACAATAAGGGAGTATTGTAATAAAAGCATTAAGAGAGTTAATGGATACGTATCTGCTTCTTTATTTGAACCTGTCTTACATTCTCGCTGGATATTTCTCGTCTAGGTACGTCTAAGTCTCGTTTACGTTTAATTATTCCTATTTGAAGAGTTAATCATTGAATTGTTTTATTGATGGCCCATATTCCACTAAACCCAAAATAGTATCACCACTTCACTGTATAAACAGCAAAACAAACAAACAAAAATATTTAGGAATTTACTGTAGTAATTCCTCGGCACAGGCGATTTTACCCAGTCCTGAGACAGTTCCACTTTCAGCCACTGCCTGCGCTGCTAGTATTTTCAGTTAACCCCTCCATGTAAACTCTTGCAACGAGGAGTAGCACCCCTCCCTCTGTGTTGCGGGTTAGGGGGAATAGCAACCAGGAGAGGGACACAAAAGAGAGACACCCGTTTCAATAGAAAGCCAAAGGACAAGGGAAGGGATACAATCACAACACAAGAGGACCACGCAATTACAAGCAACGCGATGTAGATCTGACACCGAGATATTTCATTGGCCGGAGGGGACAGTCATGCGGAAGACGACCTATTAATAAAATCCCGTTTAATACGAACGTCATTGACGACGTCGGCTCTTATCACAGGAGATAACACTCCCGCCGGAGGCTGGGGTCTCCACGTCGACTTGGATCTTACAGAGGGGCTGTGAAGCGTGGCATACGGTTGCAACGAAGCTCGGAGGATAATTTAGTAGCGGGATTTTTGAAATTACTCGTTATCTTTAATAGAGTGTGCATGAGCTGACGGTGGGAGGGGGTCTTGGTCGGAAGAGCTTTCATCAAATATATGAATTCGAAAGAGAGGAAGGCGAGGGTCGAAGGGCAGTTTATTACTAGCTGGTTACTATTCGATGCCGGTGGTCCATGACACAAAGACGCTTCTCAAGATCGACACGAATGGTTTTATTTCTTGAGAGAGAGAGAGAGAGAGAGAGAGATGGACGATCTTTAGAAGGATATTGGTGGTGATTACAATGGCTGAGGCGTTGTTTACGAGTCCAACACTTATCAATAGCACTTACTTCGGAGAAATGTATCAATAATGTTTCTCTGGTTTAAGAAAGAAATCAATTATTTTTATAGAACACGCAGAGCGTAAATAATATTTGTGTGTTCAGTGTATGGTAAATGTCGCCGACGCTATTCAACCAATAAGGTTCCACGAAAAATATGGTACATTATTCCAAATACCAATTTATACATCACGTTTGGAAGCATTTTATTTAATATATTTTTTACAATAGGAACAATAGATAATTTAAGTTAATCTATAGTCACAATGACAGATAACTTAATTTTCACTCTTCAAACTAAATCGGGAATATAATTATTTATTTCTCTTATGTCACACGACTCATTTTATGAATCTCCTGAACAAAACTGATAAACCCCAAATTTTCCTAGACATGACGCACTTGTCATCAATTATCTTGAATAAAAATTGATGTAGTACCCAGAAAATGGGATGCGATAAGACCTAACCGCTAACATAATTCTCTTAGTGCGTGAAAAAACTAGATTGTAAGGTCACACGCACACACGCTTTTTCGGAATAAAATAAAAAAAGTTTATNAGGGGAATGGTGTTTTGTAAATAATACTTGCAAATCACGACACGCACAATAATTTTCTGTGCATTGAAGTCAATTGGCGTAACAATTGGAATAATCGATTGATGTTCGGGTAATTGCACAACTTAAAATTTAATGTAGAAAAAATTGTACTAGTAATTAATTGCAGATTTTTTCCATCACAATATTTTTGTTTATGAATTTATTTACATTAATAGCTACCGTAGCTTTTACCTCTGCTATTAAAATTTAAAATTAATTAAACATCAAGTATAATTGTGTTGATGACGTAAAAAAATGTTATGAATTTCGATTCTATTCCGTGTAAATTTATTCGAGAAACACAAGTTTGTGCCAAGAAAATACTAACTGTAAAAAAAATGAAATACGAGACATGGGAAATCTTCCCAAGTCATAGATTTCATGAAAATGCTAAGAAAAATTATAAAATTCAATGAAAATTTTTTCTTGGGATTATTCAACTTTTTTAACATCCAATAATATACATTTTTTCATTACAAGTTACATCAATGAAAGTTAATATTCTTCTAATACTGAGAAACTTTAATATTCATACAAGTCCCTCATTATTATTCATATGTTAATAATATGTTTCACACATGTGAGAACCGAATACAGTGGACAAAACTGCCTGAATAAGTCTTTGAAGTGAAACCCAACAACCAGGAAAACTATGTTGGTAAATCATCGACAACTTAGTATATGGACATGCAAAAATTGCAAAACTTAAAACCAAATATTAACATTCAATGAAAAGAGTCACTGGCTTCAAAATTGAACGTTATGATTCTGCTGTTTAATTACAAAGAATAGGTTTCAAACTATATAATGATATTTGCGTATGCAATACATATATAGTAAACATTATTCTTTAGAACAGTTTCTTCATTTATCACGACACAGACGGACACGAACATTAATAGAGCAATATAAGAACGTTCAATCTCAATTTACAGCCACTCCATCATGAGTCATATATATTTTTTCAACGCAAGTGACAGTTGGAGCAAGAGACTGGAGCTCCGCAGATGGTGTGGTAGATGTTATCTTAACACTCTTTCACACCTTGGGAACCAGACGAGACAGCGAGCGGCACGAGTTCATCTCGAGGTTTCCAATTGCTTCGCACTTGACAGCGCTCTAACGAGGATTGCGAATGGGGATGGTGGAGGGGGTAGGGATGGCAACGGAGGGCTATACAGCGTGTCCCGGAATATATGCACACACAAAATTTACCAACAGAGGTCAATACGCAATACTGAGAACTGGGCAAATAATTCTCACGCTTAGATCAAGAATGAAAAATATTAGTTGAATTGCGAACTTGTGGGAAAATGATTTAATTATGTATACCTTTTATTATACAAGTAAATGAGGTAACAGAAGACGATTATACACAAACAAAAATTAAAATAACATAATAAAAAACCATCAATGACACGTTTTAGTTAATAAATAGAATAATAAGAAATACACTTTCTAAATTTCTGAACTTTAATTTTAGATGATGACAATAGGTAATTTACGTATCAATATTTATTATTTCATTGTAGAGTTCCATATTATCATATTGTTTTAATAAATGAAATCACCAGTGAGTCGTAAGAAAAAAGGGATATTCAGGCAGGGTTATGATGCAGATATCCTTTGGGTATTATATTGGACACATTACGAAGAAATATTTTTATCTTTCAGAATGAAGACAATAATTGAGGCATATAAAGTTCCAAGTGCCAAAAAAATATTTTATAGGATACACAAAAAACTTCTTAAATGCCATAACTGGACATCAAAATTTATTTAAAAAATCGTCATAGATAACTTGTTTGATTTTGCAAATAATGGTGCGTTAAAAAATAAATTTATTATCACGGAACATAAATTATCGTCGAATGTAGTTTCAGCAAATAGAAAGTAATATTTATTATACTTTTCAACCGAAAGTTTACATTTGTGTAAAATCAGTCCCCTTAGGCCAGAGTACATTTTAAGGTATTCACTAATCGTCAGTAGTACAGTATCGCCAGGGAAATTGCTTCCATGTAGAACGATTTTGTTCAAAAATGAAAAACGAAAATAAGTTGGCAAAATCAGTAAATTTCCGCTCTTTTTACCCTAGGCTCGTAGAAGATAGGAAATATTACGACAACATTTCCTAATTTAAAGATTAGTGCGATATTTTCATTTCATATAAAACAATTCCAATAACTTATTGTACAATATCTAATTTAAAAATTTTATATCTTCTTATTCTAGCAGCCTTACAAATTTTTTATGAAATGAAACCATGATAATTTTTTAATTAATTTTTCCCGGGGAGGACCCCCGTGCTGAGAGGACCCCCGTATTCATGACCTCTTTGTAACCCCAGTGAAATTTCCTAAAAGTATGCCCTGCCTTAGGCGTATGTAGAGGAGACACGGTAACTAATTAGGTAAGGAACTTAAAACCAAGATACATTCCTTGAATCGATTGAACCCTATTCGCGTAGGAGTGTTCTCCAACCGCAGACGCCTCTTCCAGCGCTGGAGGGACCCGAGAGAGGGTGCCCCGGTCGCTCACTCGCGTGATAACATCGCCATTTACAGAGGCGTTGCACACGAGCAGGATAAGGGGTGCAGACTCGCGACAGACGGTGAGAAGCGGAGGAGAGGGAGAAGGGCAGAAGCGAGTGAGGGAGCGATGGGGTGAGGAAATCGCAAAGGGGCCAACAGCTGTGATGGTAGAGTGAGCGTAAGGTGCCGGCGAAAAGCGCAAGGACTGGATAAACAGGATTCGTCTGATGGACGTGATTTGACAAGGTGTCGCAAGTACAGATCCAGGGGAGATATACATGAAAGGATTTTCTATGAATGGCGTAAGGATTGAAAAAAAAAAAAAAAAGAGTTCAAATCAACACACTTTATCTGTAGAGAAACATTTCTGAGAAATATTTCAACAATTCTTCACAATTAAATTATTCAAGAATATAAATAATCCAACAAATAATTTCCCGTTTCGTAAGGAGGAAAGAAATTAGAAGATTTTCTGCTCTTATCTAAATTCTTTTTCTGAGTTCTATTCAATGTTTAATTTTAAAATAATTTTTACTACGCAATGTTGCTGCTCTATATAAAACACAATTTTTTGTTCCAGAAATTATTGCTAAAAAATCTAGTTTTTATATTTTATGACGCAAAAAAGTCTTGGGTACTAACTTACTATGAAATATACTATATCAAAATTATTGCTGATAACTCACTATTTAATAATCATTGAAAAATAGGATATATTTAGATATTAACATCAATTATTAGGTTTTATTTAATGAAAATTTGAAACATTTTTACAGTCTATTTTTAAGAATACTCTGTATTACTTTCTTTTTCTTTTTCATGATAATGATTACATAACTGATATTTTGTATAAGATAATTAAGTGTCATCATTTCATAAAGATAAAAAATATAAATAATTTTTTAGCATTACACATTCTTTTTAGATAGTAGTAGAAGAAATGATTAGGAACAATTTATTAGTATTAGACGATGATTATTTGCTACCATATGAGATTGTTCTACGACAAGAACAATAACACTTATCTATATGGGGTTTTGTGATTATAATGATATAAATATATCTTCTTGAAAAAATACCCCATTTAAATGTACGAAAAACGTCATTTCGTATAAATGACAATACATAAAATGAAGAACGATAGGAAATTACAATTTAATTCGCAGATCAACGCTTAAAAAAATAGGGACTGAAATGTGGTAAGCGGATTTTGACAAGCATTGGGGGAAAGACGTATACCAATTGTAACGAAAAGTTTACAAACAATTTGCTACATTTAATTTCTTTAATATTTGTTGCCTCTTAGTATTTTAATGAGGTGTACAAATTAATTGCTCGGATTCAGCTATTAACACTCCGCTCTAGAAGTAACCGAGGTACATAATAATAATAATAATAATAATAATAAATAAACAAACTTTATTGTCAAAAACGCAGTTGCAAACTGCGTATGACCTCGTGGGGGCAATAAACTAAGTTACTCTCCGGAGACAAGCAAACAATCATCCCATCAATTCCGATGAAGGGCCCATGGGCAGTGGCGGATTTAATATTTACAAAAGAAATTATTTAATAAATACCTACTGTTATCCATTTATTATACAAAATAAATTGTAGATATTAGTGCAGTAAAAATTCGAGATTAATAAAACAAAAGTATTAATGACATTCCCGCCCAAGGAAAGTTCGCCACTACCCGGAGGAAAACCGGAGGAAAGCCCGGGCCGGGATGGCGAGATAACAAATAGAATTGTATATTTATGAATTTTTGGTGATTGTAATAATATGATTATATCTCTCGGAAGTAAATACCCCATAAAGTATACGGAGAACCCCATGGGTGTCAGTGATGGTCCCAGAATCGCTGGCGACGGTGCTGGCGTTCGCGTCGGAGGCACTGCTTGAGCAACGGCACCCCAGGGACGCTCCGACTCGCAATCTCCGCTCCGCCGCCGCCAACCGCCAGCGCGAGCGACATCTGGCGGAGGGTCTCGACTCCACCGCTGCGCACCCCACACTGTGAGGTCACTGGCTGCAGCGATTTTCAGGAGTCGATTATGGGCTCAAGCTGCAAAACGAGATCCCTCGAACGCTCGTAAAATTTCTGCGATTCGATGCAGAAATCCTGAGTTTCCGTTGAGTCATTCTGTGAAAACAGGTGGCCGCTGGTGATTGTCCGGAGCGGAGGGAGATATAAGTGCGCGATTGATATGTTCCTTTGAATGTAATTGTCCAGTGGTCACTTTGCAGGGGAAGGAGTTGTAAGTTGGAGAGTCCCTCGTAAACATGTGTACAGAGAGAATCGTCAACAGGAGACGCACAATGGTTATTCTATGCGAATCGTACCATAACTTTATTCTACGGACCGAAATCAATGACCTGGAATACGTTGAAATTCATAGAATGGTCCTAGAAATCACATTCAATGAATCGGTATAAAGTGTATTGTGAATTACGATCGTAAGCAGTTGTATTAGTATTATAGAAATTGTCCCTCAAAATGTAACAATTACCAAACTAAATATTAATGCTCAAACGAATTATAACTATCGAAGAATTTTGAAGTGAAGAAAATTACATACAAATCCATTGATACATGTTTCAAAACTGTACACATTCAGAAACACGCACAATGCTGATAGCGTTAGTGCTGTCTTTCTACAACTTTGTTATACATTGTACGCAATTGTAGGAAGAGACACCTAGCAGTGCAATGAATTAAAATGTACGCAAAGCTAATTCATACTCTATTTAATCTGTTGGTAAAACTAATTTGTTGTGTTCACAGTATATGAGCGATATACAATCCTCCTCCTTTCATACACACCCACACTCATACCAGGTCCACCAAATCTCGTTTATGCAATACAGCTTAGTTTTATGGCCGCATGAAAATCTGCTATGTATAGTTCGTAAGAAATAATTGACAAGCTCGCAACACAATGAGAGAATGATACAAAACCACATTGCACTTCGTAATATTTCCTCTTCAAAGAACTTTATCCGAAAGTGCTTCACATATTGCGACGAAAATCCTTCATCAGCGGTTCTCTCCGTCTCAAGGGGATTCCCCATCTTGCTCCCTGCGTCCGCCATGAATCAAGGGTTCGCAGTGACCCGCCCTTCTGGCGATGCAGCGCAGGGCGACCACATGCCGCTAAGTAATCCTCACAGCTAGGGGACTGGTTGGTCACACATTCGGGAGATTTCTCTAGTGTTGTTTTGATCCACACTCAATAGATTTGAATGATATTAGTATATTTCGATTAAAAACATTTCATGTTATATATGAGATCGTGACGTCAGAACAATATCAGCAACAACTCAGGAGAGTCTGTAATATTAAAATCGAATGGTGGTGAATGGAAACAGTCAAATGTGTTTTTATATTCCCATCAGCTGGAGCTCATATAAGACTTTGCTCATTAAATTTAACTCATAATTTTCAAAACTTATAAAGAGTTAGCAGGCTAGGAAAAGGATGGAAGAGAGGGGACAAAATTCATAAAAGTTGCCTTGTATGCGCAAATCAATAAACTGGTTTAAGTCATAGAATACATCCAAGATTTCCAATCCTTTTTTAAAGTTATCTATACGCATTCATTTGACAGACCACAGACGTAGTTATATGGGTAAACGAGAAGAAAAGTCAAACCATATACTTTGGAAGCGTGAAACTTTTTGAACAGAAATGTGAAAATTGAGAAGAATGGAAGACGCAAATATGGTAAATACAAGAAATTATTACAAATTTCTATTCAAAATAAATAGATATTTAATAGTATGTAACCAAAATTTTGTATTTAAAAGATAACATGACTTTAAGACAGATTAACATAAGGAGCTAAAGAATGAAGACGACAGGATATAAACTTGATAGAAGACAGTGACAAATCGATGTGTTGATTATGTTTGAAGAATGACAAAAGAAAACAATTAATAAATACTTTTCACTTATTAATATTTCCTTTTACAATGCAAAGATGAACTGCTTTCTGGTGATTCTGGTATGCACAAGTAAATATTGATGATTCGCCTCAGAAGCGAATTGCGCAATTAATATATTTTTTTCTTGCCAGAAGTCACAACATTGAAAAACAACCTAGACTAATTTTCATCGTTAGTTTTCTGAATTAATAGAGGAAGTGCTTAATTTCATAACTTCCATATTTATTTCATTAGTACCAATCGTATTAGATTTCTTTAAATGTCAGACGAAATCGTTCAGAAAAAATCTTAATAGCATGGGAATGATGAAAAATGTATTAAATTAAATTCAAAACTATTACCGGTAATTAAAAAAAATATTTACATGAATATTTTTTATGTAATCCAACTTTCCAAATATCATTCTCGCGAATCCGTATTACGTAAATGTTCAATGAGAGTGAATACCAGGAGTATGGACAGCCCACGACTCTACTGAAGGGGCATTTGAAAGGCGTACAGGTAAAAAAACCTCGCCAAACATTTGTACATAAATAAAATTTTTGTAAATAAAGCGCCCTATTTAAATTGAAATTGAAAATAAATTTTTTCATTAAAAAAAGTATTTCCCTAATTCTTTCAAAAATTGGGGATCGTGAAGCAACTTTTTGATTGTTATTGTTGAGCAATATTTATTATTTAATTTATATGTATAAAGGATTAATATATTTTTTGGAAAGTGATAAAAGCTGTCGGAAGTAAAGTATTTCTTAATGTAAGAGTATATTCGTATTTTAAAACCCGGTCACGATACAAAGATAAAATGTACCACACCGGTCGAAATGAATCATGGCATGAGACATTAGTTGAAGTCGCGCTAAGGTACCCTCAAAGGATGGCTCTATGGTTATAATAAAATTAAGGGAAAGTATCAGGAAGATCTGCACAGCGAAATTGAGGAAATTCAAATTCTTTGTGTAGGCGTGCCAGGCGCTAGTCAAACAAGTGATCATGAAACTTTTAATTATATCGTCTATTCTGTTTGTATTAAATAGTCATTTAGTAAGGGAGTTCATGAATAATAGTGTATTAAAAACTGGGGACCATTAATTATCTCGTTTAAATTGATACAATGTTTGAATAATGTCATCAGTTTAACAATAGTTTTTTGTGGCAGTTTTCGTTGAACAACTTTCTTAATTGTCCGGAAATGTGTAACGTCGGTGCCAGGACACGCCAGCAACTTGCGAAATATTAATAGCTCTTTGTATTTTCTAAGCAGGATGCTGTTAAGAATATGACAATAAGTGGCCGGTCCGTGCTAAGACGGACGTGCGACGAGTTTTCCGTGTGAAGGCATTGTTCGAATACACACTTTTCATCTTAAGGAAAGTATGTACCAGTGTATTCGAAAAATGCAGCCGGCGACGTTGTCTCAAGGGGGTCAGGTGTTCCTAAATAGAACGCTCAAAAACAGTCACCAAGTTGTTCACAGTACCTTAAAAGGAGCAGAAAGACACCGAAGTTTGCATAACTGATCTCCCTTTAGGCCAAAAAAGTGAAGAAAAAAGAGTATTCAATTCCAAGGTTGTATCCAGCAGCTAACTTTCGAGTATGACAACATCGCATGTATTATTCAATTATTTTTTTGCCTACATAGATCATTTAATACATTTATCGTAAGCACTAAAATTTCTTAATTTTGGTGGCAATTGTTCTTACTTTAAATTCAAGACCCAGAAGTTTGATAATAAATTATATTTGTTTTGTCTTTACTAAGCAACTCGTGAAAATACTTTTCGCGAATATTTAATATATTTTATCCACAAAAAGAATATTTTATCATACAGACCAATTTTTACTAAGAATTTATACGATCACAGCAATGAAAGTGGCACTTAACTACACAGTCAACCACGTGCACAGGTGGATAATACATTAAGCCATCAGCTACTTCTGAAAACCTGAAGAAGGTTGTTTTGGAAAATATTCCTACAATGTAGTAAAAATAAATTTATCTTGTCTCACTCTACATCAATATGAATGCGAAAAGAACTCATATAAAACAACACATAAATTTGTATCGAGTTAAAAATGTTTACTTCTCAAAACAGGATTCTCTTTTATATTTTACTAGTTAACTTATAAACTAGTTAACTTCTTGATTCTAACTGAGAGTATAGAGAATGTGAAGTACGCATAATACAATAATTAAGCAATATGTTTTACAGTGTTAATTACATTATTTTTCGTCGGAGTATTTATTTTCTATATGTTGTACGAAGAGGCTAGCATCTACCTTCAGATGTCATTAATGTCACTATTATATTCCACCCACCCTCTGACGCTTGTGCTGAGCCATTTTCTCTCATCCATTGCCTTTCCACTCATAACTCATTATCCCTCCCTACTATGTCTCCTATCTGCACCACAAGACTCCTTCTCCGCTCCCGTTCTTTACGCTCTCTCCAATAATCCACTTGGATGACGTTCAAGTGGCCATAGCTTTTCGCTCAGCGCACTAATCTCCGATCCTCGGTCGCCCGTGCTGCCATCTTTCGGAGCCAACGCATATCGTCCTCCCGTCCCCTTTCGTCAGCCTGAACCGAGTCCTTGACGTTGCGTCGGAGAGAGGGGCGCCCTCGAATCCCAAATTCCATTTCTCTTGTCCCAGCCTCAACCTGCCCATCTCCCACCGCATCGTTCTGAATTATGCATCGCGCAAACCGAGCTCCCCGTATTTGCGAAGCTAAGTTAAACCCGAAACATATGTTCTCGCTTGTCCTTTCTATTCTTCCCAACTAATCCCAAGTTTGTGGAGGGTTAGTATAAACCCCTGCGGCGCGACCCTTAATGCACTTAATAAAGGGACAATAATCCCGTCCATAACATGGCGGCTAGCCATCTTGCAGCGGGGCGTCGCCGACTCTAATACCTTAACAATGACCGACTTTGTTGCGCGCCTCGCAACGAAATAACCACTCCCCGCTCCACTGCGAGGCGGGGCTGCGCGGGGACCCGCGCTAAGCCGCGTCCTCCAAGGACATACCACTAAATAACAAGCGGGTTAAGGGTAAATCACGTCATTTTGCGCCTAATTTGTTATCTTCGCGTCGAGCTAATCCTGTTTATTTGATTTCGCTCTAACAAGGGGATCTCTCAGATGGCGGCGGTGGTGGGGGCCGCGGTGATGGTGGCGGTGGCTGCGGCGTCGGTAGTGGCGCTGACGGCGGTGTGGGCGGTGATGGCGACGGATGTGGCGATACGGAGCGCGTTGGCGGAGACGGGGGCGGCCGCCACCCACGTGCTGTTGCTGGTGATGGTAACGATAGCGATGACGGCGGCGGCGGTGTCGGCGGCCGTGGTGACTGAGGTGTTGGTGAGGGCGTTGGACGGGGACGCGCGAGTGAGAACGACGACCGGGCAGAGGACGGACAGAGACGAGGATGAGACGACGGGGCGTGGGAGGACGCTACGTTCGAGAGGGTGAGAAGCGAAGGAGAAACGACGGGGACTCTATCAGTCAAAGGATGTAATGAGAGTGATCTGGTCGGCGTCGATTGGGCTGCGTGCAAGCGAGATGTAATACCCTTGGATCTCTCGCGCTAATAGATGGATCCATGCGGCACTCCACCAGATTATGTGTCGGACATCTTTCATGGTTGGTTTAAGACATGCGAAATACTTTTTATGAATATATTCAAATGAAATAAAGCTATGCGAAAGAAATGTTTCTCGTCATTGTTGAGAATACTTGGAAAATGTAGCGAAGAGTCTAAGAATTAATATTAGAAGTTTTTGACTGAAAGAAATTTTCGAATCTACTTAATTTTCGAAATGAAGTAAATATCTATTTGATGAAGGTTAAAATCAATTTTTGAAATTAATTCTGTATTTTTAAAAGATCTCAAATAATGAATTTTCCATAACAATAAAAAAACAAAGGATAAAATAAGCTAATTTAATGTTACAAATATTTTGTAAGACCAGGTGATAAGTAAACGGATAATACCTCTTACTGCATAGTAAAAACCATTTATAGAGCGTATTTATTCCGGTACGTGGATTGTGACAGATATGAGAATTACTAACAGGAAATAATACATTTCCATGGATACTCGAGTTCCAACAATCTCGTGTTTCATTCACAGTTTGATAATACCGTTTTTTTAATCTTTGTGCAATAGAAATATTGGGCTTAACATATAAAACCATCAATAAACCGGCGTTGAAGAAAGGAATAATTAATGTATCATGAGGTGTATTGGTTCGATGAGAAAGTATTTTGAAACGCATATCCCCCGTAGGTACTTCACGTACGTCGATTTACATTCCGCTTTCTCATCCTGAGTAGGTTATATCTCACAACAAGTTTACAAGGCTACTCTCGCTTGCTCATCTCACCACAAGGTACACGTTTGGCTGCTGATTCACCGACAGCAATGAAGATACCACTACACCTAAAAATCCTCGTCACTATAAATCTCTCCACACAAAAATCGAATAAAAAATTTCCACCACAACCCCAGGAACAATAAAACACTAATACACACAAAAAAAAAGGACTCGAGATTCGAGTGAAGCAGCCGAACATCGTGGGCGAGGAGGGGGCAAATTAAGATGTAGTTACGTGGTGAACCGCTAGGTGCACTGACCACTCCTGTCATAAGTCTCTTCACCAGCTCGAAGTCGCGTTGGAGTCTTTACTGCTTGTAAATGGCGCTCATAAAGCAGCAGTAGTTCCTCGCTCACAGCCTTCAAGTGTTGCAGACGACGCTGCGGGGCTACAATAGCTTCATTGCCTAGTAGCACTCGTGATAGTCCTGCTCATGGAACTTTAATTTTATAATTGGGAACTAATGGTAAGACGTCGAATCAAAACGTTCCCACTGACTCGTGTCACAAAATCGCGGTCCACAACTCACAGACCTCGATTCGAGAATCAGGATACACACGGGATGGGGAATATTGCTTGTCCTTACCACTCTTTCTGGAGCACTTGTACCGTTATAGAATCAGAATTATATTTCTATCGCTGTTGTAGAGGTTTAAAGAACGATCGAATTGTCGAGTGGTCTGTATTAAATAATGATGATGCAAAATTAATTCTCTATTAAAAATTCTGTTTTTAGAAACATCGGCAGTGTCTAAGGTAAAAAGAAGCGCGCATTAAAATCATGAATTGATAATGAACCTGTTTCAGAATCTACGGTACTAAATAAATGAATTAGTTTCTGAGGTATTATGGGAAATTTTGATTCATATACGTAGTACTTACATTAAAGTAATATTATCCATTCATACACAAGAACTAGGATCTTCTGCATAAAATATATAGAACTCATAATAGTTCTCTTTACATTTCCATAATTTTCTTCTTATCACAATCAACTCATCAACATAAAAAAGAACAAAGTAGGAAAGTTCCGTCAATAAATTCGGTTGCGCACCATGTGGGGAAGTTTGGTTGCGATATCGTTACGCAGCGTTAAGGTACTTTTACACTTATACACATGTATGAGCGACTTGTATGAGATATATGTTTACGCAAGCTTTCGAAAGTTGCGATTTCTATGAGCTCAGACACTTCTACCTTATACATGTATACGGCAGCGTTTACACTTTACGGTTTGTATCATGGAATCCTTCGTGTATTGTGAGGGAAGAAAACAAACCGATATACAAATCTTCTAAAGAAAGAAACAAATCTAAACATAACCAATTAATATAATATGCACTACTCAACGCTCAAGATTTCAGGAATCAATAGATTATGTGAAATACGTATTACGATTGTTACATTTCGTATCATACCGCTTATAATCTTACGTATCACTCATTCGCTTTGTAACGGACGGTTTCACAATACTGTCATCCGAAGCGTGTACAAGCCACGAACTCCGGGATTCCCCTTTTATTTGAAGCACACCAAATCTCCAACTGTCGGTCTGAATCAAAAAATCTAGAAGCTTCTGTCAGTAGTACCTTTATGAAACAATAGATGGCACTAGTGTTCATATATTACGTAAAATCAATTTAAGTTGTAATAAGGATAACAAATTAGAGATATTAAGGATGAAATTCTGTGCATGAAAATCTATACAAATATTGTTCCAACCACAATTTACATTAAAGAAAGGTATTATGAAGTCAATCAGAAATTTAATTACGCAGACATAATGAAAATGCCAGAATTGGAAAAGCGCTACTATAGCCCAAAATATTGTAAATAAATTTTTGTATAAATATCTAGCAAATGTAATATACACATACAATCCATGATGTGATTTATCATAATTATGTAACAAAATACTAGCCTAGAATGGCAACCATGTAGAAAGGGCGGTTGGGAGCGCGGAAACTTCGCCCCGATAGCGTCACTTCTCGTCGGAGTCCGAGGACAGTAGTCGTGTTACGATGTGTAGCACTTCACCCCGGCATGAAAACAGTGAAATATTCACTTATGAGTTTTATAATAAGAGTGATGTTTAGAAGGAAGTTTATAAAGCTATTAAGACGCAAGTAAGAATAGTGAATTATTGTTTAAGTAATTTTATAGAAAAGTGTGATATATAGATAGAAAATTATAAAGTTATTGAGAGGCAAGTGAAACCAGTGAATTGTGGTAAAGAATAACTATCATAAAGAAGTTGAAAAGGCAAGTAAGAACAGTGAATTATTGAATCACTAGTGTTGCAGTAAAAACAGTGATAAGAAGTTAAAGTAAATCAAAATTGCAGGACTATTGAGAGGCGAGTGGATAGAACATTAAACTCAAACAATCATTTTATATAAAGGAGCAGTGAACATTTACTAATACAAAGTCAATGAAAGGTAAAGTGAGGAGTGTATTAAACTGAGTGAACACAAGTGCCACCTCTTTGAATCTTCAAGGTGGCAGCCATAAGGTGGTTAAGACTCCACATCTCATGTTCTGCTTTTATCTGTGTCAAGAAAACTGCTCGACGACCATAAAGAAGACGACATAGAGTTGGCCAACAATTGCTATTCAAATCTCAATCTATGATCTCCAACGTGCTAATTTATTAAATATTTGAACAGATCTAAAAAAAAGTTTTGTAATTCCACAATTTAATGATAATAATTACTAACAAAGAAGGTAAAACATTTCAATTTAATGTTGTTTTTATTTAATGAATTTTTCTTCCAATTGTAATTATTTATATGTTCATGCTTAAGCAGTCAGTTGTAAATCTACAGTCTAGTTTCAGCTCACACTATATTCATTTGTAGCAGGTAATTTATTATTCATTTTGTATTAAATTTTTTGTTTATTGTAAAACATTTTCTTTTATGTCTACCTTTCAAGGTAATGGTTCTTCGGAAATTTTAATTTACCTGCCATCCCCATTATTCGGAATATGGTGTTTTTGCTAGCGTTATAGAGCTACCCTATATTATTAACGTGGCATTCACACCAACGACCATGATATAACATGCTAAAGCACAGCAAGAATGGCGGAGCGCGTATTGGCCAAAGGTTCCGTGCATGCCGAAACGCGTTTGCGACTTGTATATCCCGCATTAAGCTCATACAAAATGTATCAGGCTTTGTCTGAGGAGCTATCGCGCGACGCGTCAAAGAGTAACAATATAACCCTAGCTCATACATATTGTCATGTATCTCAGACAAGTCGCTCATACATGTATATAAGTGTAAACGTACCTTATCGGCGGCGTACGGAGTGTTAGCTTGGTTTTATACTTTTTAGGGTAGGTTATAAAATGTGCCCATAAGACAGCATATCAAATCATCGACTTTTCTCAGACTAAAGAATCACAACATTTCTCCAATGGTTTACGAATTCGTCAGGTCATACATAAATAGTACAGTATCCTGGTAACATGTCATGACTGAAATAACATAATATTTATGTACAGATAAAATAACCAATCTGCATTCTCATGATATCCAGGAAACCACTTTTCACACTACTTGGTCCTGTAGTAGAACTTGTGTTGTTTACGTCGGTCATAATCATATCATTACATTAGCTACTTTAATGACATCTTGAAGACGGTTTCCTGTATAACATGACGATGCAGTTTTGTTATTTATTCTGTTGTCAATTATTACGTATTCGTAACATGTTACTAGGATACTGTACTATTTATATATCACCTGACTAAGTCACAAACCAAATCCTGAGGAAGTCTCAAACCGAAGATGAAACGATGTGATTGAAATATTTAGTCTGAAAAAGGTCGTTAAAATTAATAATTAAATAATATAAGTATGACTGACGTAAATAGCCCAATAGGATATAAAAATTTGTCCCCACTTTTTCCGAAAAGCAATAAATATTTTCCTTGATGGGAAGGGGGGGGAAAGGTAAGCTTTACTTAATTATTTTGGAGGGGTAGGAGGTTTCGTTCCAGGTGCGTTATGAAAGGGTAAAAAAGGATCATTTTTGCGTTACATAATTCGTAGAAAGCGCCAGAGATAGTGTGAGCATTGCTGTAGCACCGACCCCGTGTGGTTTACGTCGTTGGGAGCAATGGATTCCCTCAAGAAGTCTCTGGACCTCCGCAGGCACGGAACAACGAGCGTCGTAACTCTTGCTTAAATGCTCCCGCGAAGCGTTTCATTCAATTCAGGCACCTTTTATTAGGAGTTCCCGAACAATACAGGCTTTGTACAATGTAGCAGCCTCTTTCTTGTTTACAATCCAGATTACAGCATCGAAATCGCTTTACAAAAGGAGGGCTGAGAAGCGGCACCATTAGAAGTATGGGCGAGGAGAATGGTGGGAAACGCATGCGGTGGGAGATAGCGTACAGAAACATAAGGAAGCTGAAGGTGAACGTACAGTGGGAAAAATTGATGAGGTGGCTGGAATGATTACAGTGGCGGCAAGAAAAATGTTTCTCCATTATCGTTAAGGTAATCGGAGAAAGCAGAGGGAAATGATAATTTTACTTAACGTGTTTCTGGAGTGTAACGGGAGGAAGATATTTGCAGCGGTAAACCAGCAGAACCAGTATTCTCTATCAAAAAATGAACGCTCTTCTGGGTATTAGATTATTATCACGTCGAATAGTAACATACAGTTTGTAACGCGATGCTTTGAGTGAAATAGTTGACCTTATGCCTTTCGCCATTTAGTAGTATGTAATACCTTTTCTGCAAATATAATAGAATCTTCAATAAGAGAAAAAAAATATTTGTTCCTATCAAATACCAAGTGTACATAGCTAAAACTAGCTTCGCCAAGGTAAACTGAGTTCTTTTTAGTCTTTTTAATTAAATTTATTACTTGTTTACAAATAAAACATGTAAACCCTGGTGCATCTATTGCTGCTTATATCGCTACTAACCGAAAATTTTCTTTTAATGTGCTTTCTCTACGGCTTTTAGAACATTTTTATAGTTAATTTTGTAAACTAGAAACTTCAAAAACTGAACTTCTTTAAATAATTAAAATTTGCTTAAAAATTAAATTCTTTAAATAATTCAAAAATAATAATGGTATATCTTGACGAAGAAATGTTTGGTTGCTGAAGCCGTAGATTCTTCGTGAAGAATGATTAGATCCTTCCTGAAGTATGTAGACATATAGTGTAACTCCTTCAAATTCATCAGTCCCCTCCTTCATATGTCAGACTCATAACCGGCATAGTGTAATATCCGACAGACTGTAGTCAATAAAACTCACAGATACCTCGTGAAATAAGTATCATACGTCGATCGTTACGTTGGTACTATTACACTTTTTTATTCAGCGCATTTTCTTACATTTCAATTTACATATGCATATTACAAGGACGTGACAAAACTTCACAGAGCTACGAGGGTCCCACCGTGGTTAAATTTTATTGTAGTAAACAAAAAAAAATTATTTCTTATAAAAGAAGTAATATATTAATATTCCCTACAATTTTTATGCTTTATTCGTACGAGTATTTGACTTATACAAATTTTTGTACAAGTGACTTAATTAATGTAATTTCATAATTAAAATGAAATTAGTAAAAAATAAAGTAAAATATGAGAATGTGTAAGGGATTATTTACTCCTCAGACCTTTAGCAAAATCCTGGCTTTGAACCTTAGCTCGAACACATTCAGGAAAATCCTGGCTTCGGTCCTGTGGGCACCTCGTCACCAACCAACCACGAACCTCGTTCAACCTCTTCGCCGGAGGAGATCGAGTTTTACGGGCAGCGGACGCCGGCCTTCTGTCGTATTTTCCACCTGTAGTCGTTAAATTCCTCATATACGATTATCAGAACGCCATTCAAGTTATTCGAATGGCTCGTAAACGTTTGAAAAGAAGGAAAAAAAAACAGATATCTCAATTTCCGAACAAGTCTTCGAGCGTGATCCTCGCGTTACTTTTTTTTGTCAAAAAGAAAATTAAAATGTTGGCGTGTTAATGGAGACGTAAAACCAAAACTATTAATGGATTCTTAAGTCTTTGTGTAGACAGGCAAATGCTATAAGCGATCATACAAGTGTCAGAGATATTGGGAAGTGAAAACTATACGTCTATAATTGTAGCAGCGGTACGTGACAGAAACAAATGATTTTTGTGGAATAAAGAAATCAGATGTAAGATTTTTGAATTATATTTTTAAAAATTATATGATAACGGCTAAACGCGACGTATTAATATGAATAAATCAATGTATTATTTCATTTTTGGAATCATACATTGACGGAGTTAAACGTATTTAGGATCATCTTAACAGTAAATGTTTTGATTATAATTCTGAGTTTTAAATTTTAAAACAGAAAAACTATGATAGATGACGAAAAAATAATACATTTTCATAAAATTATTGAAAGGAATATAAAAAGATATATTTAGATACACTAATAACTCTACATGTGCTACATGAAATTATTATTTGAACCCAGTGAGTGAGTTAAAGCTACCTAATATAACGAATAAAGTTTATACAAGGAAAATGCATAAACTTCGTAACTAACTGTGTAATGAAATATCAATATAATGACTCAAAATAAAAGGGTCCTATACGTAATTTAAATTCTACTCTACGCAATAACAAAACTAAAAGAAAGCATCAGTCAGAACAAGAGTTTATTCGAGAATAAACGTAACAGAACGATAGATGGATTAACGAGAGAGGTAAAAACAACGATAAATCAGAACGAGATAATAAATATATTTGATAGAAAGAAATAGATCGTGATTGTAGTATTTGTTAATGGAAAATGTTGCGTACTGTTCAAGCTTGCCTACATGGATTGAAATTGACTTGGGTAGTAGGTTATTGTTAGTAGGTGGGCCGGTTAAATTATTGTTAGTAGCTGGGTTTACCGACAACTTGACCCACGTGGAGGTATTAGTAGGAGTAGTTAATAATAGGGTTACTGATACTAGGAGCAGTAGGAGGTGGATAGAAGGAGGGGGTTCGCTTTTCCGTAGTTACAGCTATATCAACTGGGACATTAATGGGATAAGCTACAAATTTTCTTTTTCTGACCCCGCAAGGAATCGAACTTGGGGTGACTTGATGATGAGCAAGAACAAGTCAACATCTTAGCCACCGGACTGGTCTGGATGGTGTTTAATCAACGTTGAACTAACGCAAGTCTCTTACTAGGAAGAATACACTCGTAACTGCGTTGAGGAGTGAGGTTAAGTTCGGACCAGCGCTCCGAGTTAGTCAAATCACAGCGAAGTATAATTTTTTTCTATATTTTTATGGTAATTGTCTTATAACACAACGTTATGAATTATAATGATGAAGAAACGTGATTTAATTTCTATCTATCAGCTAATAGCACGGTAAAAACAATATTCAGGGACTCGCTTGACTTGTTTGAAATGCACAAGAGCAAATAAAAACATGGCAGTCGCGCTCAACACTTTCATGATTTATACGTCACATCTCGGAAAATATTTTTGTAATATCCAGTGACATAGATAAAAGTAATGTAAAAATATTATAAAATTTACTACAAATCAAATAAAACTGCTATAACTTTCGTGACTTAAAAGTTCATATTTTTTTCAAAATGACTGTTTCCTGCATTAGACGCAATGTATTACACCATTAATTATAATTGCAATTATTTCATTTAAATGGACGTTGAGGTATGTTTTCAAGTAGTGATCATAATAAGTACACTTTACTGTTTACTTATGCCTATTTCAGATATTGTAGATTTAATTCTACCTAAGCCAGTGCTACCTTAAGAAACACTGGTGTGAATTGCAGACATCTATTCCCAAAATATTAATTACCTAGACGTAATATTTCTTAATGTGCTTGCATCAACTTAAAATACGTAAAACAAATTTCTCAAAGCTGAAATACTTTGAGGAGGAAAAATAGGAATATAGTATGGCATGAGGAGTTAATTGAAAATGTGGTATAAAATGTGGTATAATTGTTCAGAGTTCTGGATTTCATTCATTCAAAGTGCTACAACAAATAACGATAAAACATAGAACTTGTCAATGTAGGCTTCTGCGGTTAATAAAAAGAATTAAGATATTGTGTTCCAATCCAATTATGGAAATAGAATTTTGTGGCTGCGTGCTTATAGATTCTTGCTAAAAAAAAATCACTCTGTATTTTCACTTAATGCAATACATTCATATGATGGGCATCTGTGTGGTTGATGAGTATATGAATATTATAATTATTGTAATTCAATCTATACATTTTCTCTCTGAACCAAATTAAAACATGAATATTTAATGAATTTCATAATTACGAAAGCGTCCCAGAGTAATTTACTTTTGACATGACACAGAAACGAAAAATTGAACAAAAATTGAAAAATCCTTTTTAATTAAACAGGAAATGTAACTGTTTTGATGAGGCACAAAATCATATCACGTGAAAAAAAATAGAAGTACATCAGTCTTTTATGTATTTATGTAAACCGCTTGATTGAAGCGAATTTTGAAACATGAAATCTATAGTTTTCGATACTGCAACTCTTCATCAAAGTGTCGGGCTCCAGGGATTTCTACAGCAATGCCAAGTAATTTTGAAATTTAATAGTTTTCAGGAAACTCGGTCCATATCATCATTTACTGTCACAGCGGAAAGTGAATCTGTAAATGGATTTTCCAACCCACTGCATCACGAGAGTTGAAAAATCAACATTACGCATACTAATTAATCCAAACTCTGCGTAGAGCTACAAAGCAAGAGGGAAAAAATCCATTAATTCACGTGGTCTATATGCGCAAAAAAATTTTAATTTGACGCTCACCCCTCTCGTATGCAGATAGAAAAGTTTCGAGCCGAAATAATCGTATCACGAGAAGTTTTTAAATAAAAGTACCTCGAACGTGCAGCGTCATATACGCTTCCTAGCGGACAGGTAGAGAATCACAGGCGCGTTCACGTGGCAATTCCTGCTGGTGGATGTTGGTTGAAAGTTCTTGAATTTTACATCATACACAGAGTAGAATGATAACCTCTATGGGGGATGCTGGAAATTGTTCTCATATCTCCTGCCCCCTTGTTACAAAAGGATTGTACTCTTCGGTGAAAACAGAATATTTTACATCATGATTTTTTTGAAGACCTAATTTTACAAAATTTGATTGCTTCAAAATTGGGTAGATAATTAGAAGCTCATGTTTGAAAACCTCATTTTAGCTCTCATGTTTCAGACCAATACGATCTGCAGTTCTGAAGTTTTGTTGAAATTCGATACGCACAGGAGGAGATAAAATTACGAAGTAAAAGGTTGAACCATTGAATTAACAATTCAATAGCGGCATATCTTTCTCAAAACGATCTCGCAGAGATAACAGAAGCAAATTGTTCCTCGTGTTGTGGAATTTGAAGTAAAATAAAAATATTTTCCATCAGCTCGTAAGGTTGTAAAGACAATTATTGGATAGGAGTGCAAGCCTACCTTATTCATCTCTAGATTAGTTAGAAATAGATCAAAATGGTTTAACTACCATTGCCAATAATTCCTAACATTTCTGTACCATTACAAAAGTTAAAAATTATATTATTTATAATTTTCGAGTGTCATCAGACCTACCAATAATATATCCCACTCCTATGCTCCATCGATTTATTTTTTTTAAAATCGGGACCAAGGTCACAATAAATTAAGTAAAATGTATCCATTATGTAATACAGATTTTTTTCTTTTTCAAAACTTTGAAAAATTTTATCGGAAAAATTGCAGACAAAATTTTTATTGTTTATTCTCTTTCAATACACCGTTTATTGTCGAGAAACGTTTAAAAAAAATTAAATTGTCTTATTTATGCTTGAGATGACGCGTGACAGGCAGTGATAAAGAGTTTTTCACAAAAAAACCGTAACCGAAAACTCACAAAACGTCTGTAAATTGGCATGGAAGCCGGTAAGGACCTGTCGGTAAATAGCACGTGTTCTGCGCGAATAACAGAGGTATTCAATTATCATTTTCAATAAAATACGTGCCACTGATACCATGACTCGATGCTGCTGCCCACTCAGTAACCTCTTCCGAATACACAGGTTTCTGCAGGTCGTCGTCGTCGTACCCCCCGACACGAAAATTCTAATATGCGAGTTACCATTTCAATTGATAAGTACATGGTAATCCGAGAAAAAAATTACACATTTCACAAGGCAAAAATTCGCATAGAGATGAAATTTGGTCATCATTTTGAATGAAATATCGAAAGTCCCTATCGATCTCGCATGTGGTACAAAATTTTATTCAAGGTCAAAGATCACGAAAAACTGTTCTTCGAAAATATCTCTTCAGCGATAAGTTTTATCGTAAAAATAGTAATCGTAAATTGTATAGATTATAAAATTGCCTTAGAAAAAAGGTACCTATACATTTTTTCCTCCGAGGCATAATTTGCGAGTTAGCGCGGTTTAAAAAACGAGTAATACTGAGCTGCGCCCACAAAGCGCGCTAATGCACGTACATGTATACGGACATACACTCTGCAAACTTAATTCGCACTTTTCTTTTGTAATTTAGGTGCATAATTATAGTACTTGCCTTTAAAATATTAAGAAGACAATGTTTTGCAATTAATTATTAATTTTTATAATGCGCATATGTAATGTAGTTGATTATTGGTATCACAATACATTTCCAAACAAACGATTTCAAAACAAAATAAGCTTAAAAACAAATAACGATTAGCCACAGCTACACAAATTAAAGAAGTAATTTCTTTTCAGGTATTATTATTTTCATTTAGACGTGGTTGATCCTTGGGCTGACCTTTTGGGTGGGGAGAATGATTCATCAGTACCTCGCATCGATCGTTACTAAGAAGACACGTATCTTAATTTTGAGATCTTGCGATGACTGGAGGACAATAGTACGCAGTATACAATTTTATCTACGGTTGCTACAGATATATTAGTTATTTCAAGGGTTGTTGAGGAACTACTGTTCCTGTTGAATCGTTCCTGTCCAGTTGCAATACTCTTCCTGCTGAGTTTGCGTTCAGTACGAGCGTATTAAATGCATCGCAGGATTTTGTTGACACTATCTATTGGATAAACAGAATTCGATCTAAATACAGAATTAATTACAGAAGTTGCATACTTGTAAACTGTTTCTTTACTGAGTAAAAAAAGAATCATTTTACTCGTAATTTAAAATGTATTCACATTTTACACAATTATTAAATAACATGTTAATTATTTAAATTGATTTTAGTTTCAATTAATTTTTATTAATTTAGTAACATTATTCCACTTTAGAAAAATCATTTTCATTTATATTTATTTGAATTTCAAAAAACTAATTAAAACTTTATTCACATTCGGACAATTTAACTTAATTTTGGGTTTAAAACTGTAATTATTTGAATTTAATTGTGTGCATATAACATAGAATTAATTATTTTTTACAAATCAGATTAATTCTATGCTGATTTGTATAAAAATATGTTCGGTTATGATTCGGTTATATCCGGTTCGGATATAATTCGGATAAACTGAACCGACACGACAGCAATTCGAAATAGGTCGGTTCGGTGGGAAACCCGTCAGACCCGAACCGATGCCCACCTCCAGCAAGGACTCTCTTCCCTTAGTTATCAGTTCACCTAGTAAATACATATCTTTTTGAATCTTCTCTCTACCTCTGTATACCAAAGATTAATGTATAACTTTGCGAATGCCAACAATACCATAGGTCACTGGCTCCCAAAGAGTACATCGCTCTGCTCAGAGACGCAGTGCTTCGGTAAATTGCAAGCAGCAAATTTGAAATTTAAAATATTATACATTTTTCTAACAATACACTCCTCTGCACAAACTGTATTTATTATGACTTTGTATTCCTTAATTCCTTGATTCTAAGACTTCATGTTTGTAGTTGTACCATCATATGAATACAAATGTTCTAAGACATAAATTAAAATTATATTATACCATACGTTATTACTGATTTCACATTAGGGACATCGTTGAAAGTGATTCGTTGATCATGAGTGGCGCGGGTCTAAAATATTTGGGTATCAATTTAAAAACACAGGCAAAGAGAAACAATAAAGATAAAAAATTAGAAAGGAAGATAAATTTTCATTCTCTTCATCACTACAAACAGAATAGTCTGATATGGTCCTTTTGATTTTATAGTAAAACAGTATCCGTCATTTCACAATTTCTTCCACCCACATCACTTTTGATAAACGGAACCCAAATATAAAATGTCAAAATAACCAAACTTTTAGGGCTTCATATTTAGGACAATCTCAAATTGAATTGCCACACTGATTATCTGAATCTAAACTAAGCAAATTGTGCTATGCATTCCGAATTCTAGTCAACATTGTGAATCAACACTTTTCTCACTGCGTATTTTGCAAATGTTTAGTCTCATTAACGATACGGCATCTGGGGTGAATCCGCTCAGAGCATTCAAATGTTAAGAATCAATAATTCGGATTTTATGTAAATCTCATCCCAGAAATTCATGTAAATCTTTATTTCGAGAATTAAATAATCTCATTCTCCCTTGTATGTATGTTTATGAAGTAGACGTGGATGTTAAGACGGAATTATTAAATCACGCTTTAGAAGAAAATGTCTAGTTCACGAGCATGATACTCGTAACAAGGCTTATATTCATAGTTCTGGCGTGTCAATCACTCTTTACCAAAAATATTATATCATTCATTAACAATTTTATATAATTTTATCCCTTCGCAAACATACAAAAATATAAATAAATTAAATCTCTTCAAATCCGCGGTTAAAGGATTTCTAATGGAATTTTGTTTCTAAAATGTTAAAGAATTTATTGAATTTAATAAAAGAAGTTAATTAGAATTTCAACTTCCCAATTAATATTGTTTCCCTCTGACTTCGGATGAATTCCTCTGATGTTAATTTCTCTTATACTTTATCACACCATTGTTGAAGTACTCTTGATACTGATTAAATTCCTTTTTTTATTAAAGTTGTTTTTAATCCTTTATTTATAATAGTTTGTTTGTAACTGTGCGCTACATGTACATTATCTCTGTAGCCCCATCCTGGCCCGGAGTTTTCTCAGGTTTTCCCTCAGGTAGCGGCGAAATTTGCATGGGCGGGGATGTCACTGGTTCCTTTGTTCTATTAATCAACCACAGTCCTTGGACCCTTGGTCGGAATTGATGTGATGGTCCCAAGCTTATTTCTGGAGAGTAACTTACTTTATTATCCCTAACGTGGTTATACGCAGTTCGTAACAGATTTTTTGTCTATACAGTTTATTTACTTATAAATTTAATAAAATATGTTCGTATCAACGCTAAGAATTTTTACAATTTGGACGAATGTTTTCATTATCTGGAACCTCTGAAATGCACATTTTTCGTATTAGATTAGTTTCTTCTCGCAATAAATACGATGAAGTAATGGGATATTGGACACGCCGTAACAGGTTTTAAGCTTGGTTGTCCAGAACAAACCGCGTCACAATGGACAGAACCACCAACGTTTCGGCTATCCTGCTGGGGTGTTCTTCAGATCCAAACCTCCGGGTTTGTATATATCGTAGTATATATTGACTCCTCCTCGAAACTACGTGTTTACACGCAATAACGGAATTCAAACGGTGATGTGAAAGTGAGACGGATGCAGAATCTCATCGAATGGAGACACAACGGGGGTACACAGTGCACGGAAACATGTGAGTTGATTCCGCGAGAGGGAGACGTGTTGGTCCCCGAAGCCATTTACTTTGTAATAAGTTGACGAAGCCGAGGGGGACAAATGCTGCCACGTTTTGAGGGAATGTGTGAGATATGCGATTGCTGTATGGAGGAAGTAACTCGAAGAAGGGTCTTCGGTAATGGGGAGAAAAGTATTGATCCAGGTGGTCACACGCAGTTTGTTACTGCTTTTTTGATAAGATATGTAAACTTTTTTGATAAATTAAATTATTGTTAATATAATCAAAGCAACAATTGGATTAGTAAAATATACATCATACAAATAATTGGATAATTCATGATATTTAAAGTGATTTTTCCCACAAATTTTCGTCCCCAGATTAGGTCCATTATGAATATTATTAAATATATTAAACAATAAAAGGAAGCGCTTAGGAAATAAATATTGTTACGATTACTTACAAAGATGTTGGGTCATTTCAAACACTTGAAGTATGACACACTTAAATACGCCACTGTCCTTAGACCTTTTCTTCGGAATTAACGTGAGTTTCTTGCTTGTATTCGGAGCATAAATAAGTTTATTACACCCTACCTGGTCGCAGATTGTACCTTATCTTTAGACAGTGCATTTATTATTATTATTATTAATTTTATTATCCTTTCACTCAAAATTTAAAACTAATTTCTCGTACTTGATCGTGACCTGTATGAAACATCTAAAATCTTCATCGGATACCATTACGAATTATAGTAGATCTCTGCCCTTGGTCCCTTACATAGTAATCAAAACTATCACGTATACCATTTACAATCATATCCGAGGAAGGAGAAAACAAATCTATACCGTACTTTTTAAATTTAATTTTTAAAGTAGTTTTCAACCAGGGACATTAAAGTTCATTACATCTTCAGTCCATCGACTCCTGTTTTAATTTCTTGTACTTTACCTTTGCTCGAAGTGTTTTGCGTTTATTTCTCTCGAACATCATTCCTTCTTCTCCGTACATCCTTGAATCTGTTCTCACAATTTAATCCTCTGATAAAACGTAAAATACGAGGAAAGTAAAAGCGTATGGCACATTCCTTGGAGACAAGTCTTCCCAATGAATTCGCAAAGAAACTCCACCATTTCCAACAAATCACGACTCTGCAGCTGGTCACGAGATCGATGATCGTGTGGCTTTGCAAAGAATAGAAACGGAGCAATTCAGTCCAGATTTACGACTGCGAAGACACGTGAAATATTCACACAGACTACATGAAGGATCTCACCGCTGCATCCCACCTCTTTTTACCATCCATCCGTATTTTTTGTGTTCGCTTTCACCGTTTCACCGAGTGATTATTATGACCAGCCATCCTCATCTGAAGGTGGATCCATTCTAAGTAATAGACTAGTTACTGCCCCTCTAAAACATTAATTTTTTCCTTTCCTTCTGTCGGTCGAATAGAATTAGTGAAATAACGTGTAGTAATACCTCTGGCCTCTTTATAGAAGAATCTAAGAAAGGCGGCTATCTTGGAAATGATTTGTTGGACAGCTATCTTGTTTGACATATGTACCGTGACTTCGGAGCTGGTCCTAGTACCAAATAACGAAGAACGGAACTAACCTTTTTAAAGATATCTGCACAACAATGAGCTCCGATGAATAATTAAATTACGCTAGCAATCAAACTACAATGGCATTAAGCAATTCGCGTAAATAAGTTGCTTCGCCGTATTCCACACGAATTGTCTTATTCACTTCAAAACAAATAATTTTGCTTGTGCAACGTATAATTTATTCAAAGTATCAATGTCAAGTTAAATCAATGCTTTGTGTACAATTTAATTTACAACTTCAGTACCTTACGTATATTTTACTTAATACAATCAACAGTTCAAATTACAAAAGTTGTCGCAAACAGTTCAATGTTTTATGTTTTATTCATTCAAATTATATAGTATTTCTTAATGAGTGTTGTATGGTATGATTCCAATCGAATGATACACTATTCTTAATTATAACAGTATTTCAGAGTTTCTCAATTATCTATTTTTGTGAATAATGTCATATTGCAAATCACATTCGCGATTTACATTATAAATTTATTCTGAATTCATTCTCTCTATTTACTGAAACTCTTGTATTTTATTTTGATCTCTTTTGAAGTCTGATCTTCCGTATTTTTAATTAATTACCCCCAATAGTATAATTTGTATTGTATTATCTGCTCCTAACTACATGCTGTCACCAACTCTAGGTTAAGCATACCTTTTTACGCTGACCTTAAAACATCATACTCGAAATCCTCCATCACCGAGCGTCATGAAAACATAGACGTCAACTCCAACAATTTCACCCGATATTCGAGTCCACCAAGATCACCACCCGAGTTGCCATCAATTCTCGGTATCTGTGGACAAAAGTGCGCGTCATCATTCCCTTCGGAATTCGCCCATGCGTGCTCTACGATCGTGCGCGACTACTCAATTAGGGTGCGGTCTGCAAGCAGCACATTGACTATTAAAATCCCATGACTAGATGTGACGCCGCAGCCTGAGCCCTCTTCACTTGATCTGCCTACAAATGCCCTGCTTACTTCCCCAACAGCCACGTGGTGAGCGTTCACCGTATGTTGAGTATTCGCGCCCTCGCGGTGTTTCCCTCATAAATCAGAAAATCCGGGCGTTCTGCGTCATATTACATATATGAGGATATTTCTTCGCGACATATTCAGTTTCGATATGGAAAGGAGACGTGGATAAGGTTATTCTTAAATAATGAGGGGAAAACAATTTTAATAATAGAATGCTGGAAGACAGCAATATGCGTAGATGATGTTCAATCAAATAAACGTACATCTTTGTGCTTGAAAAGTTTCAGAAATAAAAGATATGAAAAGAAATGAATAAATTTCATGAATTAGTATTTAATTATCGAGAGATTTTTCTTGACGTTTATTCTAAAATAAATGTTCCCCTTTTCGATATTGGGGGTCTCTAGCCGAAGTAAAGCAATTTTTTTCTAAATAAACTTTCTCGTATCTGTGAAGATGCTTTTGATTTTTGAAGATTTTTTCCGTTGCCACAGAGGAGATTCGGAGTTAGCAGGACGCAGTTATTTTGGTGAATGTGTCTGTACGGTTGTGTGTACGAAGGGTTGTCAAAATATAGAAAGAACCTCATAATTTTCATCAAACATTTCATATTCAATTCTCATCTCTTTAGTTTGTGTTCATTTCTTGTTATGTAGATATTTTTTTTAAATTTATTCTCCACGGAATTCTATTTTATAATTTTATTCATCAGCATAAATTTTTCCATAACTTTGTTTCGTGTCCTCGTCTACACACATTCCACTACATTCTCTCTTTGTTCTTCTCTACCCATTCATCAGAATCACTGTAAAGTAATACTAACGAATTTTTCCCAATTATGATTACAAGGATAATAATGTTACTTTATTCAATACACACGATCACCTTAACCTAAACACCACTTCAAAGTCATCTACGAGGAATTCCACTATTTATACACGATCAAGGCATAACCCTCGGTTTACATTTCTTAAATAACTTCCCCACAAGGCGGCAAATCTTTTTTTTCTTTTTTTTTCAGAATATCACCCGCCTGAGAGTTGATGCCCCTTACGCCGGCAGAGGGTTGCTCCAGCTTATTTTCACGCCCCGCTACAAGCGAGTTCTGTGGCAGCGGGGGTGTCGCGTGAAGGGCGACATGACCACGTTGGATGGAGTTGAAGCGGGGGTAGGCGGGGATGTCAGGGTTTCAGTGGCGACGCATCGCGGAGCAGTAGATAATTGGCGGAGAGGAAACACGGCATACAGGAATAGAACTACATGGAACAAAGGAAAGAGAAAGGACGAAAGAGAGAGTTCAAAGAAAGACGATGAGAGTATGAAGGGAAGAAAAATATGAACATATCACGACGTGCAATAGACAAACTTTAGCATAGAGAAATCCGTGCAAGAATTTTTAAGAAAAGTGGGACTAAGAGATATTGAAGGAGATAAAAAGATAAAAAATTATTATGTTAAGGATCCCGGTTGAGAAATCAAAAGAAAACATTGGGTTAAAAAGCAGAGAATGCGGGTAATAGTACGGATGAATTACAAGATTTCTAAAAAAAAAAATGAGTTTCTCCGACTGACAATATTTTAGTTTCCAATAACTATTAAAGTAATGTTGAATAATTTGC
This sequence comes from Laupala kohalensis, assembly GCA_002313205.1. Lineage (NCBI taxonomy): Eukaryota > Metazoa > Arthropoda > Insecta > Orthoptera > Trigonidiidae > Laupala > Laupala kohalensis. The sequence continues at coordinate 360,876 of NNCF01127222.1, forward strand.
ATGTATAGTAATATGTATCCTCCAATTTGTAAATCTCACCCCCGAAACTCTTGTAAACCTTGATTCAAGGAATTAAATATCTTAACACTTCCCTGCATTTATATTTATGAAACGGTCGTGTTTGTTAAGACCGAATTACTGAAGCACCACCCTTGCTTTATACGAAACAGTCTCGTTCACGAACACTATACACGCAATAGTAGTAATATTCATCGCCCTAGAGTGTCAACCACTCTTTGCCAAAAGGGACCATACCATTCGGGAATCGTTCTATATAATTCCCTGCCCAAGAATATAAAAGATATTATGAAATTGAATATCTTCAAATCCGCGGTTAAAAACTACCTCCTGCACCAGTGCTTCTACACTGTAAAAGAATTTATTGATTTTAACAAAAGTTAAATTCGTCTTGTGCTTTATCACGCCATTGCTGGAGTACTTTTTAAACAACTTTAAACATGTAGGTAAATTTCTAATGTAATTTAATATGTTGTATGTGTATTGTGTCAATGAAACATTAAATACTTCTCATCGAAAACAATAATATTTATAGTAAAAATCACACAATCTATTCTGAATATATTATTTTTTTAATAATTTGTAACATTTTGTGTAGAGTATCTTTCAATGTAAGTTCAATGTAGGTTATCATTATTTTTCCTCATAACCTTGAATTATTAAATTCGCGAAGGAAGATTGACTGGGGTGTCTTAAAGAAGGGATGCAGGATACATCAGTGTGAAGAGGATGGAAACAGCATGCTGAAGAGAAAAATTCTAAAGCACGGGAGAAGACGCAGTGGAAAAGTTGGGGGCTGGAAAACGACGAATGTGGGAGGAGTTACATCCAAAGAGAGAGAAAGAGAAGGACCCTTGGGACGACGGCGATGAAATGGGCCTAGAGAAGCCTCCACTGCAAGATCGGCGCTGTGTATGATCATTTCTGGCATCGCCGTTAATAGAAACGTAATAGAAACGCTAGAGCGCCGGAAAATTGAATGGGCTTACCACAAACATAACACGGAGGACGGCGCGTCTCGCAGGAGCGGTCTTCTAGATTGGTTCTCCCAGAGTTAAAACGCGCTTGCTCTGCCCACCGCAAACTCATCCACCTGCCGTCGCCTCCAACCTACATCCCACTGACGTCACAATCTCCAACGTAACAGATGTTATTTATGACGTCACTGACATTTTAAAATTATCGTCATTCCCCATCTTATAACCAATTATTGTATGAGATAGTTCAACTATACTATCACTATAAACGAATCTCCATTACGCAACTGTTATCGTTATTGGATAGATATTACCACCATCACTAACCATTGAATATACTATAACATCGTTGTTCAGCCTTATTTTTACGTCACGTCCGCAACATCCATTTCATCATCTGAGGAAGTATTTATCTTCCAAGAATTTTACAGTCACCTTAGTGGACGTCACCACATTTAACTTCATAAATTACTACTAATTCTTACGTCACCAAATTATATGTGGCTTCATCGAATACCATTTTCCCCCCAACCCATATACAAGAGATCACTCATTTTGCCGTGGTCAGTGGACCAGTTTAAGGTGGAGTAACCCTCTGAGGGTTGCTTCTTCTATCCCTCTTTTCATTTCATCCCTCTTTGACGTCAGAGGCAGTCTTCCGTCTCTCTTGGTCACCACTCGCTTCTGAGATGAGGGTCCGGATTCTGCGACGAATTCGCTTTAATCGTTGCGGAAGGGAGACGTAAGTAATTGAAGATGTGAATGTGTATCAAGGAAAATGTGGCAATAAATCGAAAATAATGTAATTCTAAAACAACAACAAAATTTTCAAAGGGACGAATATAAGGTAAAACCACTCGCATGTCAGGTGGCATTAAAAACTTATTCAACTTGTGAGAACGTTGAGTCAAAATGAAGACTTTAATTTAATTGGTTCTTTTATTGATTCTGCAGATGTTATTTTAAAAACAAGAAACGTGATAAGTAAACTCCCAGAAAACAAAAATAATTTTTTTAAACCCATGTAGTCCAAATAACTAAGCATTAATTTAAACTATAACTCTTAAACCTCATTATCAATACCGATATGAATTATAACTAATCATAGACGAAAAAAAATAACAATAAAAATATTCAAAGTTTTTTTGTTATAATAAACATTGCATTTCCTTATAATCACACAATGTCTGAATTAACCGTCGTCCTGATTGTTAATTTGACTTGTCAATTGATACTTTTAAACTCTCATTAATTTTTTAATACCTTAAATTTTTTAAACTGTGTGCGCGCGAATTAGTTGCTTGGACTCAGCTTATAAAATATAAAGAAACATTACATTTGCGAAGTTGCTGATCTTGGTAAACATAAAAAGTATTTAAGAACGTAAGCTCAAATTGGATAGTGATAAGATTCAACATCGGCTCATGTACTAGTTAACATGATTGAGATTTCTCCGCAGAACACAAACACTACCATTTCCGGTCGGTGAAAACATTTGAGACGTAGAATGCGTGAAAAGGTGAGCATACGGCTTAATAATTATGAGCATCCCTCCCACCACTAAGTCGTATATGCAACGTCAAAATTCAGGTGAAAATTGCGACGGACCAGGACTCGAACCCGGGACCTGCTGCTCTGGCCGCAGGTGTGCTATCCATCCCAGGACCTGAAGCCAGAGAAGGAGGTTCCGGGTTCGAGTCCTGGCCCGTCGAAATTTTCACTTGGCTGTTGACGTTGCAAACACTCCTCCAGGAGTAGGTACTCGGAAGTTGAGGGTTCAAAAAGAAAGTCGTTTATGTTCAGAGAGCCACATCTTCAAACATTTCCAGATCCTGTTCTGGGTATAATTCGCTAGTAATAAGGTTTAGAACTACTCAGGCAATTCAAGTGGTAGCAACTAAATGGGGTTACGTGTGAATTTCTCTAATAGATGTAGTAAAACTATTTTATATTTGTATATGGTTCAGGCCATGAAGCCTGCTCTTCCACCTAACCGTTGGGGTCGAGAGAGGGAATTGGGAAGGAAAGATGTTGGGAAATATTAATATCTAGGAGAAAAATATATACTATCCTTCCGATTTGACGGTCAGTCAACATTCAAATTTGTTGCATTCTAACATCCCATTTTCTAAAACGTAAAGGAAAAAAAAAGAAGCTACAATAAATGCTATTTAAATGTCCGACAGTAATTCCTTGTAATCCAGGTTTATTACTTTCAGTTTCGGCGGATGTCATGGTTCCGCCCAAAATATCTGTTCATGTAAGAGCAATATTAAAAAACAACCATGGTACAGCTTACTTTATGTTGTTAGATGAGAACAAAAATAGTTTTATACGGAATATTGTTCGTTTATTTCTTTATGATCGAAGTTTACTTTCTCATTTATTCCTTCTTTAGAGAAAAAATGTATACCAATGTTTTTATCTTTAAGGAAAGAAATACAAATTTTTATCCTCTTATCAGAAGGCGACCCAGAACTTGTATAACACACATTTTTCATTGCTTTCCATGTACTAAGTATTAAGACAACAATTTGAATAAATTACTGTAATAAAACGGGAATCACCAAAACATTTTGTAGCTATAAGAAATTTTTTACACAAAACCGCAATACTCATTAATCCACACATTATGCATTAATGAAATTTTCTTAAATGTATTTTTATATTATTGTCTTATTTAAAGGACAGGAAAAAGTTTTCTTTTAACTAAAGTTTCTCAAAACGTACTTGAACACGTTTCCCTGGAAGCATTAATGAAGTATTTCATAACTGTAATTTTGTATGAGGAACAGAGACGTGTTTATTAATATTACATATGTTCATTATTGTACTACCTAAAACAAGAAAGAATAACTTCCGATCATCAAACTGCCTAACGAAGGCGACCACCCTCCGATTACAATGTTATAAAAATGATTATTGAACAAAGTTTCATTGTTATAGTAAGTGGTATTAAAAATATTTTTGTATCCCTTTTATATCAGTATATATTAAAGCGGTCTGCCTCTCACTTTGTTACAATTTCATTGAGATTAATACACTAAAACTATAATAATTATTATTTCCTCTTTACGACTCAGAGGTATAGGTAAGGTCCCTCGAATGTGCTGACCTCCGCGCTAAACCAAAGGCATTCGCTCCATAACATAAGAAAGTATTGGGTTGCAAAGATGTCTGTCTGCGGTATTTCCCCTGATCGCTCACTTAATTCGAACTACTATGAGGAATGTTTTACGCTGAAACTATACACAGCTTTCGCACCCGATGACAATATAATCAAAAATTGACTTATTTCCTAGTAGCACGGGTGCCGTTCTGTGACATTTGGATAGTCAGGGGAGGGAGAACGTAGACAGCTTAAAGATGTCAGATGTCAGCAGAGAAAGATGTTTGCAAGTTAGGAGCATGTGTACGGCGCATTCTTAGACTGCATTATCCTTTTGAAGGCAGGTAATGGAAAAAAGACTTTCTCGCGGGACGGTCCCTGTCCCACGAGTAGCCCTTGACTCAAAGAAATGCCTAACTACAATATTATTTTACTCGGCACACTAAACCACATTAAAACAGGAAATCACTGCGAGAAAGTATTGACTTGAGAATATCAACGGTACATTGCTGTCAATGCCTGGGATACCTATGCTTGGAGTCTGGCTGAGGCGAAGCCCGAAATAAGGGTCTGGGGGAAAACTCCCATCGAGCGACGCGAGTCAAATTCTTGTTAAAAAAATAGTTTTACGATCTTTAAAGAAATTTTTGTAAATGTGAAGGAAGAAAAAATTATAAAATGGTCATAAAATTTCGAGTGACGGGCCGCTCTAGAAAAGAGTTTTGATTTTAATTGTTTTTTTTAAATTTTAGTTTAGATTTATTTCTGAAGTAGAGCTACAGTCATGGAACTAGTGTGGTTTCTGACGCTTCGTATCTCCAACCTCCAGCGAGAAAAGAACCGCGCCATCAAAGCCACATCCCCCAATGCCTTCATGACCCTTCTTTCTCCGACGAGGGCCCTCATCCGACGCCTCACACTGTCAAGAGCGAGCAAGCCGCCGCTGCCACCGCCTCTAATCAAAGCTCGCCCCAGTTTTAATAAACTCGTTGCTGATCCGTGGAGCGATACTGTTCCCGGGACGGAGGCTGCAAGCACAGCTTGCGAGCAACGAAGCATCTATGCAGGCGAAGGGAGCTGACATGGGGGTGAGAGGGCGATGGTACTAGGCGATGCTCTGGAGAGGCCCTTACATTTCAAACCAAATCTCCACCGATACTTGCAGGACATAGCATTCAAAATCCTAGGGAAATTTAAAAAAAAATATATATACAGGAAATTATGCTCGAGATTTTTTGGGACTGTACTTATAATTTTTGGTTAACACGTTTGTTAACATAGGGGGAACTAGTCAACAAATAAATGTCTATAACATCTAAATATATTATACAACCGGAATATTTTATTGTGACAGTTTCCTTTACACAGCGTTTAACCACTTGGTTGGGTCCTTCTTCAAGTATAACAAGGTATAAAAATAGTAACATCTTCAGATAACAACTGAACATGAGATAGAAGTAAATCTTAATACAAAATACGTTAACAAAAAGAAGGAATCGTACAAACATGCTAGATAATAAAATTGTAAGATGGAATAGAAATTCTGAAGATACGACCTGTCATGGTCGTACAACATTTTTACTATTCTTGATATAAAACTGGATTTAAATAGCAGAGTAAGTCTCTAGAGTGTATCTCAAATTATATAATCCAAGATTTTTTCTTTGGATTTGATACATTTTTGAATGGAGCAAAATTCAATAATGTTCTTTCCAAGAATGTTGTTTTGACATTACAGTCCGTATCTCATGCGTGGATACGACTCTTCACTATGTTCGTTGTCCACGAGTTACACTGAATACTTGTGTAGATAGAAATTAACTTTTAAGCAGAAAAATACGAAATAAAATTTTTCAAGCTAGTAGACTCAATCGAACTTTTTTTCTTTGGAATCCAGGTAAAAGAATCTCAATCATACCTAACTCATATTAATTATTTTAACTGCATTAACCTTAACGCTTAACTCATATCTTGTTTGTGCGCGAGAACGAAAAGAATGAAAAAAAAATACTCGTAAAAATTTCACGGCGATTATCAACGTTGAAAGTGTGTGTCTGCGATATTCATTTCCTTAAGACACTTTTGTTATAACTAAAATTCGCAAATAAAATGTAGTGAGTGCTATTTCCTTAGATATATAATTCCATTCTCCCATTTGATATAAAATATGTAACGAACCTATTTTCGCAAATATTTAGCGTGAATATATTCATGTATTGTACAGCTGCATTTGAGGAACAAAATCTTTACAAAGGTTTTTATAAGTTTATCCTTTGAAATCGGAATCGCCTCTGCCTTAGGGTTCTTGATCGGAATTCATAGCATTATACTGTTAGCTTCCGGAGAGTTAATTAGGTCATTGTCCTCCACGTAGTTATGCGCAGTTTGTAACTGTTTTTTGACAGTAAATTTGTTAATATTATTCCATAAAGTGAAGCGGTGAAATGCTACTAAGGAAGGCACCTAAGGAAGAACATTGGGGTACCCCCACTTGTTGCATTACTGTTTATTGAGTGTGTTGCTTTCAAAAGACGAGGCGTTGTCAGTGAAAGCGACAAACCCGACGCGTCGCCTCGCACGAGGCGTATGATCTGGGCGGCAAGTTCTAACACAGTCGGATCCCATCGGACGGCTCCGCTCCCGATCACAGGTTTGCGCTGTGGCGACCTGAGACGAACCTTTAACAGGTTAATAACTTAATTCCTCCCGAACCCATAAGGCACTGCTGAGCGGCGTTCCCACGGCCACAAATCACAAGGAAGAGGAGGTGGTGGCGGCAGCGGGGGTGGAGGGACCAGATGTAGAGGAGGCTTATTATTGTTATTAACAAGTGCATGCGTCCGACGACCGGTCGGTCGGTTGGCTGGCTGACTTGGTCGGTCCGTCGCTTATACAAGATTTATATCGGCATCCTCCCACAAAGGAACCCATTTGGAGTGAAGAACATGTCCCCGGACCCATGTAGGAGGAGTCATAAGAGAAAGCTACGAGAAAGGGATCGGAAGACGAAGAGAGGATATGTAATTTGCAAAGAGCGAAATAAACGAACAGAGAACAAGACAGGCATCATCGTTAATATTTTCGTCTACCATCATAAAAGAATTGTTACATTTAAACGACTTTTATGTTAATAGTTTTTTTTTTAATTTTACCTCAAATTGTTTTGACCGGTATTTCTGTCATCGTCAGGTGGATAAATAAATAAATGAACGAATGATCCTGACTAATAAAATAAACAAAACAAAATAAACTACATACATGAAAGCAATTTCATAGATTTTTTTAAAGAAACAAACCACCATGACAGATCTCAACACATTTCAAGGGTAATACGAGTATTTGAAATGTTAGAATGTAAGAACATTTCATAGAAATGACTTGACGAAAACGTTCTAATTGTCCATGATGGATGTGCTGTGCAGACTTACGAATTATTACTATCTGAATGAGAATATTTCAAGCGGGAAATGAAGAAAGGGTGGACAGCTGTAAGTAAAAGTCGGATTTATGGCGTGAACTTACTGATAACATAAAAGGTCATCATTCGAACCATTTTTAGTCCCGAACATTGAGAACCGTGGCGGCATACTTATAGCACAGAAAAAAGTGAGTCTCCTTGTAATCTCTGGGCTGAGGATGTAAATGCAGAAGCAGGGGTTTTGTAGAGTCATAAAATGTCAAAACGTTTTGTTTCTTTTGTATATCTGGAGAAGTGGAATATATAAACTTTTCACCAGCAGTGAATTCAGCCTATTTATATAATCGCACTGTTCTATTGGTTCGATATTTTTCATGATAGTGATGTCACTTATGGCAAAAATCACAAGAGAAATTTGGAGTAATGTGGTAGATAAGTAAACATGTTTTCTGTAATATGGTATCTCCTTTTAGAATGATATTGTAGGGGACATTCCTTTCCTTAGAGTTGTTCCATTATAAATAAAACTATTAAAAACAAATATCGTAGAATTTGTTTATACTAATTATTGATCTATTATTTCTTCAAAATTGCACAATAAGAAAAAAAAATTTAGAAAGTCGCGAATAAAGACAAGCTATTTTCGATAGATTAAAGCTAACACTCCTATAATAAATATAGATACGCGAGTTTATAAATTGGAGGCGTGACTCAGATCATGTCCGTGTGACCACTCAAGATGTATTTACGGTTAGGAACAGAATTAAAATAAAGAATAATATGGGAAAATATTTACCGTTACAATGGGTACCAAAATTTGGGCTCATCCTGGTGTGACATCTAAAGATATTATAAACGACAACTCAAACGCTTTAATAAGGCTGTGAGCGAAAGAAAAAAAACTTTGATCCATAAAAAATCATATCACATTTTTGTCTTTGCGATAGTAATTTTTTAGGGATAAGATACTAAAATTGCATGTGTTATAATGGAGAAAGGCTTTGAAACTGCTATATTTTTTAATGGCGATAGTGTTTTGTCATTAAATAACATTTTTTTAAAGCTCACAAATCTTAACCATGGTACACAACAAAAAAGTTCGAGATTACTAGTCTAATCAAGGAATTAAGAACGTCAATGAACGAAAACTGCCCATAAACACGGTAAAAATGAAATGTAGCTGCCAATATTATCCGGTGATAGATAAACCGTATTTAATTTGGGTCTAGGAAAGTCATGTAAACGATCATATTCGATATACGTCATTTTATTTTAAACATTAAAATTAGTGCATTGGAGTTATGAAAATCAATAATTCAGAAATAACGAATATAATGACTTCTTTAATTTAAATCACATAATACTTTCAAGTGAAATAATGACTTCTTTAATTTAAATCACATAATACTTTCAAGTGAAATAATGACTACTTTCATTTAAACCACATAACCTATTTATCTAGTGACAAAATTATCATGTGATTGACCAGCGCCTGCCACTTCCATAAAACCTTGAGCGAATGAAAAAATCTAGCAAAGCTCTAATCAGGAGTTGTGCACATAATTAATAAAAACAAATTAAAGAATTATGAAATGTATTACTAAACTAGCTGAGTACCCGCAGCTTTGCATGCGTGAATTCATAATATGTCTCCAACTTTATTCTTTCTCATATTCCCATTGATATTCACTGCCAATGTTATCAATCAACGTTGGTGGTTTTCTAACGAAATTAGTAGAATAATGAAACATCTCAGCACCTAGAGATTTCGTGTTTAGTCAGTCAGTCAGTCAGTCAGAGGTATTTTGCTTTTATATAAATAGGTCACAAAACTATATCTTTGTCCTGTATATGATTAATTCACTGTCAACTAAAATGATTAAAATTTTAGTTTCTTCCCACAAATGAGTGCCGGTCTAACGATATTCGAACCACTAAAAATAAATCATAAATATAATATACATGGTACTTTCTAACCAACATCAAACCTTACAGCATTCATTACTCGAATTCGCAAGTCTTCGTGTGCGTGTCTGAATGCTTTATAATAATTTCATTGAGTAACTACAGTCGTGGGAAAAAGTCTTGATTCTCGAGTTAGAGCTTAAAGATTTACAGAGTTTAAAACTGATGTAATTTAAAATAAAGTTCTTGACAAATTATCGCAACAACATTTTCTCGGTTCCGGGTGGTCGTAGAAGAGCGGAATTGGTCTCTTTATGGAGCTAATGATAATGTGCGGCTACGATTTAAGCAATATTTTTCCTATTTAAGCAATCAAATATTTTATATTGATTAATATTTGTCTTCGTGCAAGCAACAAGGGTGGCGTACCGAGCGGCGGTGAAGCACTTGAAAGTTTTATACACCTAAAAAATTGAATTACCTAGGTCAACAGTTTTCTAACAAGACCAATTTAGTCCACGACAATAGACCGCTCTGTGAGAATCCAGCTCCGTGGATAGCGCTCCAATTTTCTCCATAGTTCAGAATATGGTGTACGATTACAGGTGAAACCTATCCGAGGGTGTCTAATATAAGCCAATGAAACAAGACATTATTAGAGCGGGCATAGTTCTACAGATCTTTGACGACACAAGAGTAAAATAAATACCAGATGTACGTTTTTCCACCTCATAAATCTTTTTATTTGTTATCAACAAAATATTAATTAAAATAATTATTTCCCCAACAGTTTCATAGAATCGATTATGAAACTATGGTGTCGATATTACGTGAGTCGAAAACCTTTGAATGCAGTGAAAATATGTGTTACATTTGATTGGTTGGCACAATCTCCTCTTGCACACCGCTGCACGTATGTGCACCTCTATACTTTATCTCCTTACACCAAGGTCCAGACCCTCGCTGCAGTTCACCTTCGAGGTACCGACGCAGAGCGTCGCCTGGTCGGTCGTCGCGACGCCGACCTTTCCTCTGTAAATTCTGCAGCAAGTGTGTTTGCGCGGAGGACAGAGGTACGGCTAGCTAATTCTATTATTTTCTATTAACGGATTGTCAGCTTGCGACGAGACTCCTGAGAGCCATCTGCAGGGAGAATGGAACACTATTTCACTGGCGCCTCGGCGGAAACAAATGAAGTTGGTTTACTGCCCGGCGAGCGGTGCGCGAAAGAGACGGGAGTCGGGTGCGAGGGCGAGGAAGGGAGAAAGAGAGCGTGGAAAGGAGCGAAGCGAAGAAGAGAGACGTAAAGGAGAAGAACAGTAATGAACGGAGATAGAAATAAGAATAGGGGTGTAGAGGACGGCAGGGAAGAATTCGAGGAATGGAAAAGACGAGGGAAATAAAATGAGAGGAGAGGAGGCAATCTACGTCACGAGAAAAGGAAAATGGCGGAATCACCTCGTCAAGGTGGAATGAGAGACAGATAAGCGAGAGAGGGTTAACCGCCCTCAGCGCGCAGATACGCACAGCGCCCTTGGGAGGTTGTGAGGAAGCACCAAAGAAGCGACAGCGTGCGAGAGGGAAGGAGAGAGAGAGAGAGAGAGAATGCGACAGAAGGCTCCCACGCTGGCTCTGGAAAGAAGTTTTAATAGATAATGATGTAAAAGGAGAGAGTGCAGAAACGCACGAGAAATTGGTCAAGAGGGAGAACGCATCTGAGACCTCGCAGCGCAAATAAAAACAGGCGATGGAGGAAGATGAACACACAACATGAAGAAAGGTGGGTTGCGAATTTGAAATTATGATTCTATTTATGTCGACGTACTTAAGAGAATATCGTTACACGTTAGATAAAGAAACATTTTTACAATTCAAGAATTGAAATAAGTCGATTTACGTTTTCTGGAAATAACTATGAATTTGTTACATACATGCTCAAAAACGTAGTTTTTTCTGCTATTTGATCCTCAGAATATAATTCACATACGTGATAATTAATATTGAAGTGAAACCTCAAAAGCTATGAAAATCTTAGGGAGTAAATCACGCGTGAGCATCGCGGAGCACCATGTTCCGCAAACACTCGACACTCCAGTCGATTACATCCCAATGATCTATAAATTATCCCTAAGTACTGCAAACAATGAACGTACATAATTCTAATATCAATTTCTCTTGAAAATTAAAAACTAAACATGCTTACTTTATTTATAAATTTACTTATATAAAAATTAAATGGGGTACTTTGCTGTTACTGTGTACACGGTTAGTAGATTTTTTGGATATTTTACGTGGGTTGAAGAAGCGCTACTACCTAACATTAAATTAGTTTCTATCTTGCTACTTCTATAGGAGTAAGCGTTAAGAAAATTAGAAAAAGTTCACATTTTATCCTCGCAGAATTGGGTCGTAACTTACTCAAGGAAAGTTGGGAAAATTAATCAGTATTTAAAATATATCAAGTCATGTATATTGTGTGTGATTCATCGATTATCCAAACGAAAACTTGTCAAAGTTTTTCAATATGTTTTATCGGTTATCGCCGTCACATTATTACCCATAATATTTAGTGTAAAGTTCTTGCAAGTATCATATTTGTAATACTAACTATATAACCATGAATTAAAAAAATATTTAAACATTCACGCAACAGAATGATGGAGACAGAAAACCTAACATAAAAACGAAGGAGATCCAACCACATTNAAAACCTAATATAAAAACGAATGAGATCCAACCACATTCTCCACAGAATAAATATAAAAAATGCGTTCTCCTTGTAATTTAGTATCCTTATGAATTTCCAGAAGACTCCTGTCTTCCACCGTTGCGTATTCTTCGGTCAAACACTCTTCGTGGCGAAGAGCGCATCTGAAGCGCACGTAACCACCAGAAAACACAATCATACGAAGAAAACTAGTTTCAGGCGCTGATTAGAATCGCAATAAAGATGTCACATAAAAACGCGTGCGACGCAGGAAGAAACTCAGGTTAGGGTATGAGCGTTCCAAGGCATGAAAGATGGCTGTGCTGGGACTTTCTCGATGGGACAGTTTTTGTTGGTATTTTCCCCCGAATGTCTAGAGCATGAAGAGAAACAAAAATGAATTATTTCATAGTGTACTTCTGGTGTACTTAAAACTTTGACCAATATTGAAAAAACCGACTCAAACTGAACCTGAAGGATTTTCTTTTATATTTGGTTCTACATTTCATACCTTATATAAAATTGACCAAGGAAACTTTCACAAAGAACAAATTCTAATTTCAAAAGAACAAAGCAATTCTTGAGCATCGTGAGAAATTGGCACCTGCAAAACAAACGATGACGACGACTCAAACCTAAATTCGAAACGTTGTGTCCTAAACAAAGCATAAAATTAACAGTATTCGTCCCTCAAAAGGTCGTAAAAATACAATTACTTATGTAACTCAATTTCCGAACGATTTCTTGTATTATCACTCCACGATACAAATAGTTCGTAATAGTACAGAAACGTACACTTCCCTTTCGCTGTGAACACTAAGAGTATCGTAAAACGATTTGAATTATTTATTTCACTGAATTATTTGCTTCAACCACCACAAAAAATGGAGGATGGAATAATTTAGACAAAGTTTAGAGTATTTTTGAGTCATTTCACATGTCACGCTGCTATTTCTCGGGCACGTGTTCTATTCCCATCAATTAATATTTCGCAATGAATTTATATTTGTGAGGGTTTTTGGCAGGTGTAGGCAACCCGCTTGACGTTATGGAGTATGAATACAATTCTCTTTTATTTGTTTCTTACTATCTAATGTACAAAGATGCATATTTAACTATCAACTATATCCAATTGATTCCTTGAATGAGTGATACATTATTAACACAAATAAAATAAAGCAAAAAATATAAAATACACTATAAGATAAACTGGCACTTTGTATTGTATATAATGCATAGTGCCCCAGTGAAACGAATGAGAAGAGGGGAAAACTCTGTCAAAGAAAATAAAAAATTTGGAGAGGGGAAATCTTTACTTTTGCACGTACGGCAGTAAGTAAAAGGTGAATTGCAACGATGCTTACAGAAATTCGATGACGACGGAGATAAATCCCGTTAGACGGAGAACGCCAACATTAGAGAGAGGTCTGTGCACCGAAGCAAAATGGCTAAGAAGCTCATCCACAGGGTTGGCGAGGGAAAAAAAGACGTCGTGCCTCCGCCCTGAGCGAGACTCACGTTCAGATTGCGTTTTAAGGATCAGGGGACAGGAAGAATTTATAAGTTATGGCGGAAGGTGGATAAGGGTGGAGCAGGGGAAGGGACGAGGACGTCGCCAAGGGCTGAGCCTCGGGCGTTGGAACCGCGCCCGCATAAAGGCAGTCTCTAAGAGAAAACATAATTTCACTCTTGGTAAAGATGTGCGCCGGCGCTGGAGATTAATGGAAGTCACCAGCGGAATCGTATAAAAAAAAAGGAAGATGGGGAGGGGGGAGAGAGTTTGAGGGAAGGAAGAAAAAGAGAGGTCTTCGGTGGAACGTTGTCTGTCCTCGCCTACTTCTTCCTCTCGTCCTCAGATTGAGGATCTGAGTATCATTCCCAGTAAAATTGCTACTAGTGTTGGATATGCCACTTCATGATTAGGTTATCGGTAGATGTCAACTTCGAATATGGGAAGGGAATTTCTATCAAGTGCTTCAACAATGGTTTATCCATTCTTACTTTGTCAATTTCATTTCAATTCCTCGCTACATCCAGCAGGTATCGCCATATCAGTTCGACTTTCAGACATATGAAAAAGAAAATGTTCAAACAGGCAATTAAATCGAATAAAAATAATTGAAACAAAGTATGTAGCCGTGAGAATATTAAAAAAATACTATTTATATGAGTAGTTCAGTGAATTCTTTTATATTTATGTCCCATGTTATTTTCTAGAGAAAACAAATTATTTCATTATTGGTCACAGTGTGAATCGAAAACTTTCTTATTTTAATAGTAGAAAACAATAAATTCAGACAAACAGAAGTCGGGGGAACGTGATATGAATCTCTGAAATAATATAATCTACCATATGTGTATGAAAATATTTGAAACCTCCCCCTTGTATGTAATTAAGAATAATTTTCAGATGTGATCCCACAGTACATCTCTCACACAAACAAACCAGGGAACGAAGGAACCCTTTGCGTACCATACTATATGTTATCCCAAAACATTTTTTCACATTCCATCACTTCGAGTTTTAGATTTGCGATGAGTTAATTCTATCAAAAGACTTACTTTGTAATTTTCAAAAATATTGAATATTTCCAGGAATTCCATTTGTTGCTTTTCGCTTTCTTGATTCTTTCAAATTCCTCCTACGCCTCCATCTTCTCATCCAATGAATCTGTCAACCCCTCCTGCCCCGAAGTGCGGCGGCACATTTCCAGCTTCAGCAAAAGTTTTACGACTTGCACGCTGGAACCACGAGGGGATTTAACTCCGATTTGGAAATCTTATTTCTTCATCTCGCGTTAACGGGAAAGAAGAAAGAACAAGGAAAACTAAAAAAAGTACTATTGATGTGATAAGAGATGTGGAACGCCATTAAAATTGAACTCGTGTAGATAGAATATGTTGTCCCAACGTACGAAAAACAAGAAGTTATTGAAAGAGAGGTTGTTCAAGTATAACCGATTATATGAACGAGAACAAAAAAATGTTACCTATTGATATATGTGAGGGTATCATGATATGCGGATATCGACAGAACGCATCACAACACAAAATGCAAAGACATTAAAAATATTATACATGACATGAACGAGGTTAATGTACATAGTCGTCAACGAGAATACATGTAATAATGTTTCAAGAAAACATTGTACAGATGCTAAATAACAATATTAAATACGTGGTGAACTAACTAAAAATATCTTTTTTATTCTAGGAACAAGAACTTGCCACTAACCTTGACTTTATTTGTGACTGAATTCCTCCATCAGGTGATAGCGTTCTCGCTCTTCAAGTCATCCCGAGTTCACTATTACTAACCACTTCTACTAACCCCTCCGCGAGGGTCAAACCCAGCTATGCGGCTCACCAACTAACAATAACCTAGCACCAAACTCCTACTACCGCTCCATGTAGATAAGCTTAAATATCACGCTACATTTCCCATTTACAAATATTACAAGGAAAAAAAAAGAATGAAAATTCCTCCATCAAAATACAACTGGCGTAAGTGCTTAGTCGAATATTGAAGCAAAAACAAAGATATAACAAATAGTCTGGAGATACGTCCATACTGCAAAATTTGTGAACCTTTTCGTACGTCTTATGCACAAGATAGAATGTACATAAAAATTATTTCCAACGAGAAGACTACCTTTCAAATTTTGCGGATCATGATATTACCTCTCTGGTAAGTACGCCAAGCATTCCAATTTTGAGTTCAATTGTTGCATTCCTCGCAATTATTTTAACTATGTACATAATACCCAACAAACACATAAGTGCAAAGAAACAAAGCAGGTTCTTCTACACGGGCACATGCAAAGAAACACATTTATTGACAAAGAACTTACAGTGTAAGATCACGTGAGTAAAGAAACTAATTTACTAGCCAGAAAGCAACAAGGATCGATCAATTTCAAGCAAGGGACTAAGGAGAGTGACGGATTTAATATTCCTAAAGGAAGTATTTAGTATATCTAAAAGAAGAACAAATGCAAGTTGTTACAATTTTTATTGCCAATATAAATCATAGCCATTAACACCATAGTAAATTCGAGTTTAATAATAACGATACTGTTAATCCGCCATAACCTAGTAAGGTATGTGAATCCACATCCACCCAAAGGAAAACCGGAGAAAAACTCGGGGTCAATAAGTCCAGTGACACCAACTCAAAAAATTCAAAATTATTTCAGGGATGGCCTTAGCGAGAGGTTTTTAATATAGAATAACTGTATGTATTTCGATTTATCTAAATATGTAATGAATAAAAATATAAAACTATGTATATTCTGTAGAATTCATTTGAGTTTGATCACCATAATATAGGAAGGAAAAATCGTTAATGAAATTCACTGGGAGATCCTCTGAACTAAGTCTGTCTGTTGCCCTACAGCATTCAGTGAGCTGTATTGAACGTGGAGAGTTCTAAAAATATTTCCCTCTTTTTCTTACATCACATTTAAACAGAGCTTAAACCTGTAAAAGAAACAGGTCCCCATCCCGATTCTCCTATGAAGCAGTGCTCCGCTACCGTATTCCGAACGCAAGAGTGGAGATCTCAAACTGATTTTCTGGCTCACAAATTGCGAAATCTCTCTTCACAACCACACCCTCTTTCCCTTTCTCATGGGGCCAGCCATCGCCCTTTGCTTCTGATTCTGTCTTCTCCCTCTTCCGCCTCAGGCGCTGCACGAGCCCTCAGTGTCTGCCACGCCCTTGGCACTCTCTTTCGTGTTTTCCATGACTTTACTTAAACACGACGGGACGCTGGGTATCAGCAGTGGAATTAAATAAGAAGAGGATAACGGAGAAATGGAATAGAGAGATTGTATCTCGATATAGGTTATCTACGGACGTCATAAAATAACTCACAAAATCACTTTATTTTCCTCATCCTTTTTTCTCGGATTACATTTTTATTTATAAGTCTATTTTTGTGCTTTATCGTCTTTCCATCCATTGCAGAGGTGGATTTAGTCATAGGCAAAATAGGCAATTGCCTAGAGGCGCAAGAGTTTGGGGCCGCAGACAAAATAGACGAAAAGATAGCAATGTTTCTAATTTAATAATATTGTCATAAGCCTGTTATCTAATTTTAAGTTTTTTTAAATTTTGTAAGTCCAAATTATAAGTAAATATGTTAATACTACTTTGTACCTTACAATAATTATTCATAACTGTGAATAATAAAAACAATGATGCGTATCATTAATAAGTATCAACAATAAAAGTATAAAATGTATAGTATTAAAAAAAGTAAATAACAATATATACTTATATAAAATCTGCTCTGAAAGGGCGCTACATTTATTACTGCCTACCATTGCCTTGATATTTCGATATTTTTGTGAGTGGCGAGTCCATGTGATTTTCTTCCTATATCAGACTTTCGAAACTAGCCTCCTCTATTTTTATAGGTTTCAATTCTCCCTGCTTCAAACTATTCGTTTTAGTTTTTCTCTCCCTTCGTTCTATTATTTTGTTGTTAATATTCACTCTGTAGTGCGGAGAATAAATTCCATTTTACTGGAGTATAAGTTAAATTGAATTGCATTATTTATATTTTACTCTTACGATGCTTCTCTTTTCTTATCTCGACCATTAACATATAATCCATCGTGTATGTATATGTTATTTTATTTTCACATTCTCTCTTAAACCCCTATGAAGGTTTAAGGCACTAATCATTAGTTATAATTTTTATGAATTAAATGAAATTACCGGCTCAGTTTTTCCAAAAATATTCTGATTAAATGTCTTTTTTTGTTGAGATTTGCCTTTTTTCGGTATTCTATGAAATCGACACAGATAAAAACAGATTTCGTGTATTTCTGTGTTAGACGTTTTAATACGATTTCGGAATTCGTATATTCGAATTTAAATCTGTAAATTCATGTAAGTGGAAGACACGGAAGGAAAAGTCACCTTCCCACAGAAATCAATCGAAGAAACAATATAATTTTAAGCTAAGTGACGAATTGAAAAAATAAAAACCGAAACGCATGAG
Organism: Laupala kohalensis; assembly: GCA_002313205.1. Lineage (NCBI taxonomy): Eukaryota > Metazoa > Arthropoda > Insecta > Orthoptera > Trigonidiidae > Laupala > Laupala kohalensis. The sequence goes on from NNCF01127222.1 coordinate 379,020, forward strand.
AAAGATATAGAAAAATATAAATGCAATTAGTGAGTAAGGGAATATATTTGTATGATTAACAACGGGCAGATAATACAATATAAAATCTGTGGGGTTCGAATTAGAGGAGTGGAACTGAAGAGTGAATATTTAAATGTTATTAGACACCGTCCAAAAGTAAAAATCTAGGACATCGATTCTCAACATCCTTAGCTCCGCAACCCCCAAATAGTAAATATAAATAAAATTAATATTTTGCGAACCCCCCAAAGGAATAATAACAGTAAGCATTACTATTATTAATATTAATTAAATTTTGACTGTAATTATAAATGTAAAAAAATATTTAATATTATATATCACATTGTACTAATTTTATTTATTAAGAAAATAGCGACAGTAAAAAAAAAAGTAATATAACTGCTGCTATTATTTTATGTTGCTGCGTTTATAGCTTGGACGTCGAAATAAATATGGAAATTTACCCACAGAAGCATTGAAAATATTAATCTTTTTCGCCACGCCTTATCTCTGTGAAAAGGGTTTTTCGTCTATGGTTGCGCCAAAAACTAAACACACAAATCCTTTTTTATCACTCGAAATAATTCTTTTGTGTGTTTTTGATGTAGATCCACGAATGGAGAAACTTTTGAATGAAAAACAATTGCAACCATCACATTAATTTATTTTCTTTACATCTGTACTTATTGTAAGTAAAATGTTTATAATAAATTATTTTTTCTCATAAAATGATTTCGTTTCGTGGTTTAGGTCATTTCACGATCCCCCATTAACATCACCGCGACCCCCCTTAAACATCACCGCGACCCCCAGGTTCAGAACCGCTGTTCTAGAGCNATGTGGTGATCAGCGTGTATTGAAGACAGTGGGGGTGGGAAAGATGGCTGTGACACCCATTGTAACCAAGATGCTGTCTATGGTTCGTAGGCAACTTTCTTCAAGAGCGGTAGCAAAGAAGGAGTCAACGGAGTTGGTGGCGTCTGGAAAGAGGAGAACACGGTCGATCCCTCCAGTTTGTCGGAGAACCCCAGGCAACAGTGATAATAGTTAGGGAATAAAATTAAGACCAGTAAGCATTAATTACTAGACTTGTACAGAGCGCGGACTTCCTCTTATACGACCGTTGAAACCTCCCTGAAGGGAAAGGAAGACAGTGGCGAGAAGGGCGAATGAAGGGCGGGGAACCCTGCTTGCTTTTCGGATCGCTGCCAATGCCTTGCGGGACTCCGTAACTTATTCGTCGCGGCTAAAGAACTCCGTAAAAAGAGTACGAACAAGTTTCTGAAATGAGATTCTAATGTCGGAGACAATGGAATTTCACGAGATGAAACTGTATGTTAATTTGGAGGAGATAAGCGCTCGTAATTAATGAAATTAATAAGAGTATACTTAATAAGACACTCTTCCACGATAGAATACTACATTAAAAACTTTTCAAAGAATTTGCGACAGCAGTTGAAACGTCGAGCAGTATGTACCGAATTTTGAGAATAATAAAATTTATCTCCTTCATACGTATGACTTCTCCTGCGTTCTTCAATAATATTATTTTCATTCTTCGATTTATCCAATAAACGTTAACTAAGGTCTTTTCTTTAAATATTATATTTTTGAATGGTTATTTAAATTATAGACGGTTCAAAAATGTATTCACAATTTCAATATAACGATTTGATTAGATTGTGGAACTATTTTGATGAGAACTTTGTTAAAGACTGACATGAGAGGACTTAGTTGTGTCTTTATTCCTCTTAAAAAAAGTTAATTTACAACCATTAACAATAATTTAAAAAGTTAATTTACAATAATTAACTTCTGTTTTCCATCACAAATGCAATACCTATGGAAGAACACGTACATAGTGTTAATAAAATAAAGAATTCATCGTCAAATAGTAGTTAAAAACTTCCTACGATCTTGAAAAGAAATAAAAGCTATTTGTTCTCTTAGCAAGCAAGCAGGGGACTATCCCATCGATTCAGTAAAGTATTCGGTTTTCTCGGATCGGGAGGGGACTATTATAATAATACACAAAACCGGTCCTGAAAATTTCATACCGAATATATATATATACACCTGCTATGAATATAGTACTTTTCATTTAAAACAGTCGTTGTTTACCATGGTTCATTGAATTGTTTTTCATTCAACGACGTACGTCTGCTAGCTACTTTCGTTCGTGTACTGAAGTTCGTTCAATGATCGCTGGTTTTCGAGAAAGTTCAGAGAGGGAAATGCTGTGAAGGATCGTCACGTTTATGGCAATCGTCGTTATATGAGAACGATACCTCTACGGGACGCGTGTGTCTCTTTAAGGTTCGGTATTCGAAACAAAATAATCAAACTCTCGAGACATGTTCTGTATATGCGGGACGTCGAACAACCCTCGATTATGCTTAACTGGTTCGTTGACGGCATTGACTTGCTTTTCATTTAATTGTATTAATTAAAAATATGTTGTTAACAATGAACCCATTTTATTATCACATAATTTATACTAAAAGTACACAAAATAATATAAATATCAAAAATAAAATCATGAAAGTTTCAGTTAAAATTAACTTTCTCGGTAAAATTGTGGGAAAACTCTTCTGTTGCTTTTTATGGAAAATTTGACATTTATTAGTGAACTAGACATTATTCACACGAGAATGAAACAAGAAAAACAGTTGTGACTTCAACTTACTGAAAAACATTAATTTTAAATCAAGGATCAGTACATAAACTGCATGATTATGATAGGATATTTTGATAAACAATTTATGATTCGGAATTGTGACATAAGAGGGGGAGACACACAATTCTGTAGGGGAGGGTTTGATTAATACAGTTTCCGGAAATTTCGTCCCTGACTTAAGAAACAATAATGCGCATGTATTTATGTAACTATTCTAAGAAATTGATTAAAGTGATACGGATTCATCAAGGTAAATATTCGCTGCTTTATACATCATGGGCAAACACATGGTTGCAGAGCCTCGCAATACGTCACGTTTCTTTCGATCAATAAGGTCCGACGCTCTTCCTATCCGACCCAGGCTGTGAAGGCCAAAAAAACTTTCATTTCTCTACATACTCGAGCGCAACAAAGTGATACGGAAGTATCTCCCTGTACGCAATTAAATAGCCATACCCCGCAAACCCACCCCGAAGTCAATATGTTTCCCTCGCGCCATCCCCTCCCTCCCGAACTACCCTTTGTCCACCGGTGGAGGCATGCTTCGGTGCTTCGCCAGGCGATTACCGGACGAAGGGCAACCGCAAAGCCAGCCAATCCGAGTCCACACGCGTTTTTTTACACAAATTGGGCGGACGCGTTGCCTACTCACCGCACCTCAACCCTCCCTCAACTCCGCTCCGCCCAGCCCCGCCTTGTGTAATTATCACCCCTCGGGTAACAGCTACACTACGCCGCGGCGGTGGCGGTGGTAACATGGCGGCGGTGCAGGAAGCGAGCGACGGTGCTGTGGCGGGTGGCAGCCGGCTCAATTACGCGCGGTCGGTCTGGCAACGGCGGCGGCGGCGGCGGCGTTCGGAAGCGGCGGCAATTAGAAGGCGTTGTGGGGCCCAGGTGCTCAGACTGTAGCCTCCGACGACGCAACAACTCGGTTTGATTAACGAGGACGTGCGGCGGACGATCGTAGGTGGTGGGTGGGGGAGGGGATATATGTGAGGTTAGGAGTGAGGAAGGACCCTGTGGGGGAGACGGGGGATGCTCAGCGATGAGCAAGCCGATGCTATTGCCTTGTGTACGTTCAGCTTTTTAGAATGGATTGCGATATAAAACAGGGGGATGAATGTTTAGTTGCATATGAATTCATACTACACAACGAAATCTAATGCTACAAAAATTAAACAAAATAGCTGCAATTTTGAAAATTTAATTTTTATATTTATTACCACTAGAGTTTATGAATTTATTACCACTAGAGTTCGAACATGAATTAATAATAAATTTCGACATTCAATTAGTAAATATTACAAATCGTAACTTTAACATTCGTGATTTTACCATCTCATAGAAAGCAACTCCACATGGTATAAAAAGGTATTTTATGTAGATCAATCAATATATCAGAAATTGATTAAAAATTTATTTTGAACTGTCAGTCCCATTGTAAACACTCTGAAATTCGCGATATGGTGAATGCAGAAAAAAAATGCGTGCATTGCCAACCTAAGTGAAAATAAAAACTCCTATGTAAATGAAAACACAATTAAAGTATTATTTATTAGTAGGAACCGAATTACAGAGAAAAATGTATTTTCCTGATGTCTTGAATTCAAGGGACCATTTTAACATACACTTGAATGGAGATAAAATATCAATGCATACCATTCACGTGATAATATTCGATTTTTCTTTTTCTTTTTTTCGTGTTTAATTATATCGAAAATATGTCTTAATTAATTTCAGTGTTAATTTAATATCCATTCTATTACAAACATGTTCTTAAGATCAGCACCACAAAGAAAAGTCATAAACGGTCAGTACATTAATATTTAATAAATATATTTCGCCATATTGCTTTAATCTGTAGAATATTAAAACATAATTTTAACTAGAGAAAACTTGACAGTCTTTCACAGGTATATTTTATTTCTATCTACCTCTGTGTTCCCTAGCATCGATTTGCAAGAGAAAATGAATTGTTCAAACGATATTTGAACGCTTCAGCTACTATCACATTGAATTAAAGATAAAATTGAAAAAAAGCAGAATGTTAGTTATTCAAAGTACCAAATACATTATTAAATAATAATATTGACAGCATTGGGTACCAAACAATCACGTGGTATAAACGCAAATTGGATACCAATTCTGCAAGTACATCACAATTTTATTGTCGCGAAATGGCCTTTTATATGTAATTATAAGTTACCGTGCATTAAAACTTTATACAAGAAAAAATTATCGAAACAATGCATCTAGGAGGGATTTGTTGTTTCTAGATGTCACATCATTTTATTTGTTATATTTACATTAAGAGCGAATTTTTACATGGTGTAACCAAAGAAGTATCTAGTCAAAAAAAAAAGCATCCACCATGTAACATGTGGATTCACAAATATATAACATAAAAGCTAAATAAACGTATGGTGCACCACTACGTATAGGAAGGTTCAATCAACTTGCCAAGGTAATGTGGTTAATGATTCCTTCACACGGATCGATTTGTGCAATGTTCCTTTTCCCACCCACTTAATTTTGAAGATTCCGTAAGGAGTGAATTCACAGAATTCACTGTAGAAAACCATTAATCGTTTCCTTTATGGATGTCACAGATAAGTATTTGTACACAATGAAGAGAAGAGAATATTCCCAAATATTCTGTGCTTGATTGCTGAGATTTGCCAATGATATCACATCCGGCACCACACAAAATAAAATTTTTGTACTGTTACAGCAAACACTTGCTAGTGTTATCTCTGATTACAACCCTCCAATTTTCGACGTCATCGTATATCGCCTCGTTTTCTCCAACCCCAATGCCCTATTCCTTTCTCGCTCTCACTTCCCCATTCATTCACTCGTCTCGGAAGGGAAACTCTGGCCAACGCGAAATTGCACAAACTATCAACTTCGATGGCGGGACTAATCCCGGAGCTCTGATGATGCGCAACTTGGATCGTCATTTGATTCCACGCCGCATTCGGGTGAAGGGAGGAGATAAAATAAGTTGAGGGAGGGAGTAAATGAGGGGTGAAGCGAAGGAAACGGGGAGAGAAACGAAATATAGAAATGGATGATTACGAGTGAAGGGGAAGATCATGGGAGGAGGAAGATAAGAAGTAAAGAAAGATGTTTAGCAAAAATGGAAGTGAAAAGGAGACTGTAGACCGCGGCGAGAGATTTTCTGAAACGTTCATAGGAAGAGGTTCCCTGCTTCAGCGATAAGTGGTAAAGGCGGTAATGTTGGACGTTTGGGAAGAGTTGGTGCTAAAATCCCTTCTTGGTCCTAAAGAGAAGAGGATGGAGGGATGGGGTAGTTCACGGACGCAGTGTCTTGAAGTCAGTTTCCTTACGATGTAAAACTGAACACGTTATCTTCCAGTGAAAGTACAGAAGTATCGAGATATTTAAATGTATTTGTTTTTAGACTCTTCTCATTAGAGAGAACATAGCGAACTCACATATAAAATTATGCTCCACAAATTATGGATGTTGTTTCATCTTAATTAGTCCAGGTTTTTAATTATAATATTTAGCATAAGAGTTCTAATTGAGACTAAATATATATGATGTCATATACTTCTTACTTCGTTTATTTTTATTTCAAGAACATTTGTTATTGGAAATGTTTACTCCAACTTTCCTAAATCCTTTCTTGCATAATAATACGATTTTTTATTTATTTATATAAACCAAAAGAATCAAACCGTTGGATACCAATTTCTGAAATATTTTCCTGGTCCCAGAAATGGGGATCTTGTGGTTCGAACTGTGAAATCTCAATTAATCTGGATCCATCTTTCTCTTCACTCAAGGAACCATATGAAGCATGAATGAGATCCAATCCTTTCTAAGGAATAGAAATATTTAAATTAATTCTCTAACAGTATATTATAATTACTTATTTATTTCATGTCTTATCAAAGATTTAGACCATTAGACTCTTCCACTCAATCACATGACTTGGGTGAACGAGTTTGATAAGATGAGGGAATGTAAGATTCCGCACGGAAAGTCGTCTAGAGTAGATGAGGAAAACCCCTGTTGAATCGTCTCCCACTTTTGATCTCGGGAATCGAATCGTTCAACACTACGTAGGAAGCGAAGACGCTTCTACGCCAAGACAATCGGAGAGACAATTATGGGATGCGCATTCACGTTTATGCTGTAATTATAATTGTTAATTAAACAGATCTATTTTATAGTTTATGTATGTATATCACACGCATTCTTAACACCATGAAGACCCTTCTTCCGCCAACTAAACCACAAACTCTGCGTGCAGGGATTTTTAGGTTTGAACAAAACAATTGTTTGGAAAGAATCGTCATTAATTTTTGTTCAAAATATTAACATAAACTCAGAGTCAACTCAATCATTGATAAGACGCATTCAATCAATAATCTATATTATAAAAATGGCAAGCATCTCCCTTGGTGGTATAATGTTATTTGTAATATATTGATGGTGGTAATGATCCATTACAACTTATTTTAACCGGTACGCTATAACAGGCCAAAAATGGAAAATAACACACATTTTGCCTCATACGAAAGTATTGGATCGCGACGAAACGTTAATGTCGGTGCCTAAGATACCCAAGCTTGGAATCTTGCTGGGGCGAAAAACCAAAAATGCGTATGGTGGTGAAACAAATCAGCGAGCTTTTTAGGATGAAATCCTAAATCAGAAATTTAAAAAATGTTTATTTGGGAAAATCGTTTTTTCTTCAACTATAATAATGAGTTTAAATTATTAATTTCTTGCAGATTTTGAAAAATTATATTGATTGTAGATTTAAAATAAAAAATATGAGTTATGAAGAATGGGCACTCGAGAGTCGAGTGCTTGGCTCTAATAGTTTACAATAATTTAACTACGGTAATGTTTTATTTTTCAGAATATTTTGTTAAGCGAATAGATGGGAGGAGGCAGGACTTGGGTCCCCCCTTTGGCTACATCAATGCCTTCTTTCTCTCTCAGCCACTGACACCAGTAGACCACTGTGCTCCATTGAAGGCAGCGACTTCTCCCGCGTGCGACCAGTGCCTCTGCAGGTGATTAAATTAGCAGTTTCCCGTCGTCCCCGCGTCTTCGCACCATTCCGCTCCGAGCTTAGGATGACGTTGGGTGGGTAGGGGATGAACTAACGGGTGGGGAGCACCCAAGGGGACCGTGGAGCACCATTCGCTTGGGGATTCCCCCGACGCCGACCACGGCCTCCTGGATGTCTTCGGTTGCGCCTGGCGGAGCGTTAAATTTTCACGAGCGCCTTCGCCGCATAGCATGCGCAGTCTTTTGTCAGGTTAGCAGACTGCGGTGACTGCGAGGCTGTACGTGCTGGGACTGGGCTGAGGAGCTAATGTCACCGACGCACAATCAATACGTCCGGAGAAAAATCTGCAGTCACTTTCATTGACTTCCTTCCATACCATTGAATTGAGATTTTCTATAAGCTTCATCCGTGCCACATAAATCAATATTTTTTTCATTCTGTCTGCCAAAGGTATAGCGGTAACCTGCAGCATAATGGCATCAAATAACATATACTATTACTAATCGAGGAGAATGATCTTTTCTTTGAACATTTCGATAATAGGTTTTAATCCAAGCAAAGTCCACCAATGATTTTCTTTATATCTCCTGTCAATACAGTAGAATGTTGTTAGTGCTGTATTTCAGACATAGAGCAAACCTTCTATGTTTTTTAAAAACTTATTATTGTGATCTTATTATGAACCCCATTATGATCTCTCACATGAGAAGTTTCAAAAATGTGAATTTAGTTTTCAAAAATGAGGAATGGTGTTCCCAATATCTAAGTTTGTGAAAGAGCGTTACAACTGCCTTATTAGTTACAACTCCGCTGATAGGTACACGAATAACGGAGGTGGATTAAATACTAATGTGAAGAAAGAACGACAAAAAAAGAATTTCTGTATGTAACACTTATCTACGTAAGTACACATTTGCTTAGATATATGCCCACCCCAAACGTGTGTACGGGTTCTATTAGGTCAGTGAACTTAAAAAGCATGCAAGGGAATGCGTGCTACGTACGTGGGACAGATTTGGTGTAAATGATTATATAATAATTTTGAGTTCAGTAACATTGCTTAACAAGAAACGATGTATGACTCATTGAATATGAAATCAGAAAATGGTGAAAAATGAAAATTGTCTTTGATTGATATATGACAGGATGAATGGGAATTCTTCTCCGTTTATCGTGTCATCATATCAATTAAAGACAATTTCCATTTTTCAACCACGAATACCCACGAAACCCTTCGCTTACGAGGATATCCAAGAAAGCTGTGATTCATGCAGGCTGGAAATAAAGACCTCACTGCGCATGGTCTACATTAGGAAGACAGAGACACATCGTTCATATTATGAAAAAACTAGTTAAAAGGAAATAAAGCACATAATTCTAATTTCACGCAAAATTAATTAATTTATAACAGTACAAAAATTAACGAATTATTATACGTAACACATTTTTGTCGTAAGTCAGAAAATAAATGTTTTATTCCAAATCGTCAAGTACATATGTTTTTGTAATAAATACAATACACTAGTGGAAAGCATGATTTTTATATTTGTTTATCAACTTTGGTATTATACTGAAATATAAATAGTAATTATATAATCCCATTTGTTTGCCAGGTTCGGGAACGAGTACTATATTTTAAAATTAAAATATCGATTCGATATTAATAAGGTTTTTGAACCGATTTGTGTTTCTGTTCTAGTCCTCAATAAAGACTAAACACTTTATTTGCAAATATTATTCAAGCAAATCCTCTCTTATGCATCTCAAGAAGCAAGTCCCGGTACTGAACGCTTCTGCGGGGACCAACTACACGAAGCTATACTGAAGGGGAGCAGTAAAAGTTAATTTCGGGCGCCTGATTTTCCCGCGCGATTGCCCGCTTGCACGCCCTCCTTCGCTGTGATACAGCGCTGCAAGACTTCCTCCCCGTCACCTCCCGTGTCGAATTCAAAGTTACCGCGCTTATCAGCGTTCGAGATTTTAATTTAACTGTTCCCCTTTGGGATGAGGAGGTTGCTCCGTTCGACGGCAGATATCGCTGCAAGAGTAATGCGTCATAAATAATTGACGGAGCATTAAGAAAAGGTTATAATTAAAGTCTAGGTGTTGGGCGCTGTCCTTATGCTGTGATGAACTGAATTCCCGGAGGCTGGACTAAAATATTTTGAAAACTTACATGGTTTGGTAAACGTGATCCAGAAACATCAAAGTTGTCTTTGTGTATTTATTTTATAGAATTGACCCTTTTTCGCTCGATCTAACATTAAGCGAGATATGTCAAACCATTAACCTAAAAAATACTCACCATTATTTGTCTCATCGATGTATGATTCTAATGAAAATCTAAGTTCTAGAAACATCTAATATAAAGTCAAAACGAATTTTCAAGAGATGTGCCTAAATGTCTATGGATAAAACTGTATGTCTTTGGCACATGTATAACCGTACAATTCATAAAATAAGGTAATGATGTGGAACTGATCCAAGAATATTTTCGTCAAATTTCTTATATTGCACTCTTTTTCACTACGCAAGAAACGTTCATATCTACATCATTCCACTCTGAGCTCTACAAATGTTCCGAGAAGTAATATCCACTTTCCCTTGGTAACCTCTGATTGAGGGATTAGAGGTAAAAAAATGTGCCGTCTACAAAATAATTTGGCAGGTTATGTTAACTTCGGCAGATTTTACGAGAGTCTGCAGGAATAATACTAATGTTAAATTTATGGGACATAATGTTTCTTCTTTCAAATCTTTTCTTTAATATTCTTACCATTTTAAATCCATATAATTCGAATGTCATTAATCGTGCACATGGGAAACAGAAAGTGTCATTTATGGTTTGCAATTTCTGACTTTCAAAACGTTCCTATTATTGTTTAACATATCATTTTTCTCAAACATTTTTAAAATCATTATTTCTTTTACCACATGATTTGTTCTGCATTTTATTTCTAATTGTGGGATTGAATGTTGGAAGAAAGTAATGAAACGGTGGATATGTGGAAAGAATATTACGTGTGGATGACAGTTCACATAGTGGTCGTTTCTAAAATTCAAAATGCAATACATTACTCTCATTTAAATATATGATTCAATCACGATTTAATATATTTCCTGTTCTCTACGAACAAGACAATAATGAACCGCGTTTCTGAATAGCATAAGGAATAGAGAAGTTTTAACAACCGTTGGAACCAAAAAACAGAATAATTCTAATTTAAATTTTTTTAAGGCTGAAATAATCTTTGGTTTTATATACGTAGTGCTCTTTGATTGGCTTACATTTTAAACTGGACAATACTTTAATGTAGAGTAATTTACTAGATAAGTTACCTTTATGAATTTTTTCACGTTAACTGACACCTTTTCACCGGATCCAACAGACACTGACTTAAGTTCCTACACCTCTCACGTCAAATATATTGGTCTTTATTTGTTTCATCAATGTATGTTAATAAAAAAAGAGAGAATTGGAAATTCTCGTATTCCAAATTACTTAGGATTACTCTCTACCTCAATGTAAATAAATTGAAACAATGATTCCTCATGAATTCATTATTAAAAGGCTTATTTTTATTCATACACAAAATATGAAGCGTGCTGGGAAGAGTTGAGCATAGAAAGTGGTTGTGTCGCGTAATACGATAACGAGTCCCACGGTTCCGTCGCATGTAAATTAATTCCCTTACCTTCCCTGTATTTATTAGAGAAAATAAAATTAAAATAAGGTTATGGAACAAAATTTAAATAAAGAATGTAAACAAGAATGAAAATTACCAAACCATTTATGAAAGTAGAATGATGGATGAGTGAAATCCAACGGTCAAAGAAAGCAATTTGGGCTCTTTCTTTTTTTTAATCTGTCGTCTAACTACATACTAAAATAAAGAATTGTGTGTATGCTAGAAGTATGATGAGTTAAAAATTAAAATGTAATTTTTTATAAAATCCTTTTCTATAAGGGGTCGTTTATAAAGTACGTAACGCACTCTCAGCGAAAAGGGGTTTTCATTTTGTTATACTGCGTTGCGGCGGGGCAGAGGCATATTATTCTTGGAAGTAGTTTTATTACGAAGATAGTGAAATATTGTTAACTCTACCAGCCTAGTCTGCAATAACATATCAATGGTTAACATAATATTTATTTCACATAGTAGACATTTTCAGTATGCTAAATAAGTATGATTTTCATCATATTCAATAAAATATCAATTTTTTTCATAGGTGTGGACAGACGTCTAACAACATTTTTATTTCGTTTAGGAGAATAAATGGAGTCAAATGAAAATAAACGGATTGCGACATGTGTCATACGTGTCAATTCACTTTTATAATTAAATAATTCATAATTTTGAAAAAAATTCAGTACCCCCAGTACGTAGTTTGTAACAATACGAAAAAATAACTTTATGACACGATCATAGAATGGAACAGGAAAAGTATTCAGAAAAAAATAAGCAAAGATAATTTTGTGCTAACTTTTGAAAATCCAAGTTTTGTAATTTTTATTTAACAATATATAAAATAGTTTACTCGAAGATAAGTGAATTTAATATCAATGTACGCTTTTGACACTGTTGTTAGCCAACAAATTTATTATGAAAACGTGTCGCTTTTCGCATTAACATTAAATTTCTATTGAAGAACCCGGTTCGTTGCTGATAATCAATTCATGCTCAAGAAGCTGATAAAGAAATAAATGGACTCCTAATATTTTAATGAGATGGTAAATATGTAACCGGGAAGAAGCAGTCGCTTTTCTTATTAATGGAGCCACTGCTTGCAAGAAAGAAGAGATTAACGAGAAGTCTGCAAGCTCTCGCCCATCTCGCATCTTAATTATTCCGCACAATGGCGAGACGTCCGACACTCCCACCTCCAATCCTTCTTTCCTCCCCTCCTCGTCTGTCCCCCCATCCATCCTCCTCGCCATCTTCACCTCCCTTCAGGCGGAGAAGGACCGCATAAAAATCTGATTAAATTCCTCCTTCTCGCCTTACTAATTGAGACAAAACTCTTTTGGCAGGTCCCAGGAAGTGATTACGAAAAACGAAGAGTTTTTCCTAACAGAGAAATAAATGGACTACGCACTGGAGAAAAAGAAAGGAGACACATCGGGTTAGAATAAGAGACGTGTTGGAGAAATTGTTAAGAGAATACGTCGAAGAGAACTTGGATGAACGAATCGGGTGTGTGAGAACAAGTGTACTGATAGCTGAATGAAAACGAACCAGCGTAGTTTAGACTCACAATTTACGACGATAATTATCAACTCGCCTGTTGACGATTCCCAAAATTACCCATATCCCACAAAATTTATGCCCAGAAATAATTAACCCAAAAACACATTAATATGGAATTCATGTGAGAAAATTATAGTAGTGATCACTTTTTCTCCCATCATACTAAACTAACGACCAAAAATGAGGTATCATGAAAAAAAAAATGTATTTTTGACCGTTAGAGGAAATGTAACCAAACATTTTAACAATTTAATTTTTATTTAAGTCTAAGAGGTGTGTAAATGCTACCCGTGAAATATCTTTCTTGCAGACGATCTGTTGAAGTTCGAGACCACATACTTCCAATTTAAATTTAACATTAAACCACATAATCCTATTCTCTATCTCAGGTAAGTAAATTAAGTGAAGAGGAATCGATGAATTTACTTTAAGTACTTTCGTCAGAAAAAAAATACTATGAGCATTGGTAGTTGCATTACAGCCTGCATAATTGCGTGATCGGTGTCAGCAATGCGACAAAGTCCGAAAGACAGTCATACTAACTCACTGCAAAGAGAAAAGCCTTGGAAGTTCACATGAGTTTCAATTAAATGTTTATTTTTATTTTCACAGGCTCATTTGATTGGGCATATATCATTTAATTGGAAGCTGTAAATAGTTTACAAGTCAACGTATACTACAGTTTATTCAAACCACCTGATCAACCTAATCGAGAATGTTTCTACCTCCGTCTGTCCCTTCTCTTCCCTAAAAATTGCGGAAGAAAATTCCGTATTCGGGAGACGATGATCCAATAGACGTATTAAAAGATAGAGTTTGAAGTCGATCATAATATAGTATTTCATTTACTTATCTATTGTCGAAAACAATATCCAAATATTTGATCCACTCTTTCAGTCCTACAGAACTAAGTGTAAAGACACCCACTTCCCAATAAGAGCGCCACCTAACCGCCTTCCGACTCGAATAAGCAGTCCGCTATCAGGGTTCCAGAGGTTCACGGTGAGGGTTTATAATTCAGGTTCAAAAGCGTCGAACATATGACGTGCTGGATGGTTAGGCAACCCTCAATACATGTTGAACCCGGACGTGACTTTACTCGAGAACCAATAATCCTAAAGAAAAGCAGATGTATAACAACATATCTCGCAATAGCTACAAAGTAAGTATTTGAGAAAATTTGGATTTGACTTTTTTTAATAATATAAAGATGTGGGATTTTAAACAGTCAAAATAATCGTGAGAAATTTTGCTGACAAAGCATGCTCTGACTTTCTCAAAAAACCCTATGAGTCATTTAACATCCATCGGGTAGATAGAATTAATTACAAATATTTTATGTACAATTAACATTAGATGTATTTGGAGGTAATTTACGTAATTAGGGAATTTAATTTCTGAGAAGGAAAGGAAGCATAATAGTTTAAACACATTGCTCCACAAGGGAGTGTAGTAGATGTAGTCGACTCGCGTGTGGTGTTAACATGAAACGAAGACGAGAATGACTATATATGGGTTAGGATATCCTTACATGTAGAACATATTGCTTTGCTATCACATGTGTACTAAATGTTAAAAAACCACTAAATAATAAAAATAAACTTTTAAATGAGATAAAATCCCTCCCTGGGACAAGTATTACAACTTCCCGTGGAGACGTGATAGACAAGTTACAATGAATTTTATGAATGCAGTTCTCAACAACAGTAACATAGCAACATTTTTTTTGTCATTAAAGACTTTCGGACCAGAAATAACTACTAATTCCCTTATATTGAGCATAGGAACGAAGTTAGCGGAGATGTATGAAAGTTCATTTGCTCGGTGTTAACGGCAATGTAGACATGTCTCTGACAGCATTCACGACATATTCGTCTTCTTAATAATATATTCCCTCTTTATCTACGCAAAACAATAACAGTATTCAAACTCGTGATTAAAGCGCATGAAAGACATCCTCCACGATTCATGAATTATTTTAAAAAATATCTCTCTTTTGAGCGACATTAAATATTTTTGTCCAGTCTCAATTCTGTAAGTCGATGTATCAAAAGAAAACCCAAAATTCCTGACAATCAAGGGTCTAAATAAACTTGGTCAAAAAAGCAGTTGCCAACTGCGTATGTCCGCGTAGGGGATAATAAACTAAGTTACTCTCCGGAAACAAGCAAGGGACCATCCCATCAATTCCAATCAAGGGCCCAAGGGCAGTAACGGATTCAATACTTAGAAAAGAAATTTTTTAATAAAAACGTACTGTAATCATTTATTCACAAAAGAATCGTAGATATTTTGTTCAATAAAAATTCGAGATCGATAATAACAAAATTATTAAATGACATTCCTGCATGTAAACGAGATAACGGATGTATCTCATTCATTGTGCTTTTCTTGCTTTCCGCCTGCATTTCTTCCAAAGAAAAATTTGCATTTCTTTCAAAAAATATTTGAAGTACTATCAAATTTTTTCGGCATATTATAGCAATGGCAAGAAAGAGCCCAAACGCTTAAGAATGAAATATTAAATTTAAACTCACCTTCGTTTCAGATTTGTAACGCGACTATGTAAGTTATGACTATTGTTATGGCGCATTGAAACGTCTTAATTTGAAATGATTAATTAAAGAAAATTATTCAAGGCAATTTTCTCAGAGAAGATTTATGAAACATTATACTTACATTTCGCAGTTGCTGTAGTGCAACAATTAATTGTGAAATATGATCGCAAGGAACATTTCTTAATTATATCTATTCTATTCTTCAGAAGACACAAACGTTTCTTGAAGAGATTTTTTTTCATTCAATCGTCATTACAGCAGAGATTTCCTGTACCCCTTCTCATTCTTCCCTAAGACCCCCATATTTGGCGCTAACCCCTCCCCCACCCTCCAACTTGTGTCCCTTCAACGGCATTCAAGTCTCGAGACGTCGTTAGGCGTAAATTAACGACTGACGCCTCGTTAAAAATGTGAGCAATCTATGAAGAACAAGGTCTTCCATCCCCTGAAGCAATCTGCGAAGATGAACTAGCACTGCGTAGAATCAGTAGCCTCTCTCACACATTGAAGGTGAGAAGAAGTTAATTTATTTTCACGTCTTCTGTACTTCAGTGTGACATTCTGTTGACTTTTCGTGTATATTATTTTGTTACGACTAGCTGAAGGGTCGCAAATTACTTAGAATTTTATTAACGAACAATTTTAATTTTTTGAGGTTACTAATTCCGGAGAATTAAGGTTAGGATAACAAATTCAAATCTGGACCAACCAAGCGTCTCTTCAACTTAGTTTCACCGAATTAATATTTAATGTTCTTTTCATCCATTTTTAATAGATTTTTGAAGGACAATAACTACTCATAATAAATTACCAAGGGAACATAACAAAATAACCAGGAATTAACAAGGGAACGTGCAAAAACAAAACAATATTTCGTCCATACAACACTGGCAATAAATCTATACCAAAACAACTGGGTTCGAATTTGTTTATATTTTTATAAAATGCGGCAAAAAGCTGAAGATATATGACATGTTTGTATTATGCTAAAATCTCAATATGAATCGTGTGAAGAAATTACAACGAAACGTCACAAGAATTTCTTTTTACAGATTTGCAGATTTTTTTTTTTTTCTTAAGACCGGTTAAGCGAAAATAAAACATGAGCTAGAAAATAATTGGTTTGCAGCAAAGGATCTGTTACTTATTCAGTGACATAAATGATACAATATTCGATTAACTGATAGTAATTCCCAAAATCTGATGTGACGCTATTTTCCATTTTCGAGTTATAAATATTATAAAGTTAACGGATATCCCGTCTTTCGCCTAGTGTTGACTTAAGAAAAACAATTTTGTCGCAATTGGCTATTTTACTGAGACTCAAGATTTAAGTTCCACGAAAGATATGATTTCGAATGGAAAATTCAAAGCATAATAAATTCGTTGATATCCTTATTACATGTAAATATTTATTCAAATTTAATTGGGTGAATTTCAGTGCAAATACGTTATATGGAATGTGGAAGAAAATAAGTTGAATTGAATTTTAAAAATCGACCTTTTAATGTAGACTATTAATTAATATTATTACGACGTTTCAACAGCATGTTGCTGCCATCATCAGGCGAACGTTAGTGAATGGACATATCACCAAATTAGTTTGTTTCATCTTAGTAACAAGCATAAAAACAGAATTAAATACACATACAAATAAAATAACGACAAAGACAAAATAAATAATTTGAAAACACAAACTTGCAAAGCAGAAAAATCATTGAATACAACTATAAATTTTCGACAAGTTTTCTGTGTCAGTTTGTAAATTTAATGTGTTATTTGTAATCTTAATATGTGACATTTCTGACATCATATGTTTATAATAATTTGGCTTCCAATTAAAAATAGAAACATTTTCCCAATCTATGAAATGATCAAAATTTAAACGGTGTAATGAAATAACATCATGTTGTAGCGTGTTTATGTTACGCTGATGTTCTTTCATTCGCGTTTGTAACTTACGTTTTGTTTAATAATGTCAAAATAAGTTGAACTTTACGTCCATCAGTTCAATTACCACCGCGGAGGAAATTTGGAATACTATATAGTTTGTTATGGAGCAGCACAAAAAATGTCTACAATGTGCTATATATTAAATCGGAAGCGGATTTCATATAATATATTACCAGAATAAATAATTTTAATTAATATTTTGTGAGCAAAACTTTTGCTGATTACTTGATCGAGGAAAGTGAAGTAGTATTCATCTGCGAGTCACAGGGCAGCAACTTTCCTTGTAATAAGTACCCTCCGTTATCTGATCCTCTGTCGCTGAGCCTTGATGTGAGAGCCATTACGCTGGAAACACCTCGCGTGACAAGGTCTGGCTACTGTGCAACGCGACAAAGACATCACACGGAATTCATGTGCGAAACCAGCCACGATAATGACTCTAAAATTGAATACTGAAGACCCTGAACGCATCGTAATCAGCGGCAGAGCTCGCTTCTCGAATGTTCCTGATCATCACACTTGAGAGGGACCATCACAATTATGGAGGTTTGTAATGATATTTGTAACACGACGTTTTTTCGTTCTCTTCGCACATTATCCCGGACGCGATGACTTGAAATTGCTTGAAGGTGGAGGAAAAGTGGGGGTTGTGGCGCCGGAGGAGAGTAATGGCGTCTGGAGGGATGGAGGTGGACAAGACCCAGTGGAGAACAGAAGGAAGAGGAGGAGGTAGTAGGAACACGAAATGAAGCGAACGAAGTGATATACAATGTGTGAAACAATAGAAATGGGTTTCGGGCACCCAAAGTATTTTTTATTCGTACAAAAGAAGAAATAAGAACCAGCAAAAGTCGTATTTATAAATTTCATTCAAATAGTGATAATGCGATTCAGATGTGACTACCGTATTTCTCCAAATCCAAGGCGAGTTGAGACCGGAATATCTTAAAAGTTGGGAATTGCCATGATACTTTAATATAATAATGAATAAAAAATATTACAACAGAGATGTACCAGATATATTGTGGGAGAGGAGAATATACGAGAAAAATAAATATTTTGAAGATCATCACAAAAACCTCAAGGAATACGGACTAATTACGTCTGTATGAATGTATGTCTGTTGTTACTTCGAAATTATGAAGAATAAGCAAACGAAAATCAGTTGTGTAATTAAAATGCTTGATTTTTTTTGAAGGAGCCAAAAAATATTTTCTTTAACACTAAGAGGGTCACAAAATAGTCGGAAGAGACTGTATAAAATATGAAGAAAACGTGACTATAAACATTATTTTTTAATGCAAATTGGGTTCCTCGACTCAAGAAGATATTGAAGATTCTTCTTAGATATCGAAGGAAATAAAATATCGATTTGTTTTGAGATATGTTGGATTCCAAATTCAATGACCATGACATTCATCCATAAACATCAGTAAAAATTAACCGTACTAATTTTGAGTCAGTACCAGTACATTTCAATAATACAACGTAGAAACAATTTTGTTCAGACTTTACGTATTTAAAAAAATTAAAAATATTTGCATATCTTAGCCTACTATGCCACGTCACATGTACAGTGGCAGTAATAATATTCAGAGATAATCCTTGGAGACCTCATAATAAGGCTACGAAGGTTAATCCGTCATTCATCCCTAGAGGCGAAGAGTGATGAAGGCTGTGGCACTCAGGAGCCAAGGAATCTCAGGCGAAGTGTTACGCCCTGAGGCGTCATGGACGAAGAGCGTCTGAAAAGGAAATTGAATCTCATCACGTGGAGGCGATCGGTCGGTCGGTCCACTTCTTGTATTGCTCGTGTTTCTCCATTGTCACGCTGGATACGGACTAATTAATTGTGTTAAGGGTGGCGATGGAGGTGGAGGTGAAAGGCGGTGATTGTTCAGATGATGTCGAAGGACGTCCAGTCAGAAGAAGTGGTTTCGATGATATACATTCAGTCAATAGAGAGAATTAGTACATGGAAATTAAGAAATAGGGACATTCTGGCTCATGGGAAGAATAATAAAAGGGAAAACGGATATTATATTCTTATATAAATTAAATTGTAAAAATATAGAAGTACGGAAACAAACTAACTTGAGGCGTTTAAGTTAAAGTATGGGAACATATTGGTAATATGTGTCTCCAAAGTAAATGAATTCTAACTCTAAATATAATATTTTTGAACACTGGTGTATATTTCTATGATATTTAGGTTTCCTGTATAACAAAGATATTACCATAGGTAAGACGTTTAGTGCAGTTGAACTACTCAGTGAACCCTCTCCCATTATTGTTGGTGGGGGGTACATTGAGTTGCATAACAATGGGTAGAGTCCGTAGGTAAGGCCTAAAGCATCAGTGTAACATACTGGAAAAGGATTTCACTATCTAGTCTAGTAGTACCATCAAAAATTATCATAAACATTTCAAAATTCGTGCTTAATTGTAAAATTGGTTTTCGAGATTGGAAAGAAATCTAGAACACCTGAGTATTATACAGTATTGTCAAGTTTAGTAGTAAAAGCATATTTTCCTACAATTGATATTTTATATAGAATAGAAATATTTCAATCTCTTCTCAAATTTGGAACATTTGAGTTGTACGTCATCTCTAAGCGGCCATACTGACCCGGAATTTTCTCTGTTTTTCCTTTTACCATTTCAATAAGAATTGTTTGGAAGAATCGTAGCTTGTTTCCAGAGTACATTAGTTTAATGTCCTTCACGTGGTCAATCTCAGA
>NNCF01127222.1:417358-453102 GCA_002313205.1 Laupala kohalensis
TTTCAGGGGAAAAGGCTATGGAGTCGCACAGTTTTTCTCGTGTGGCTCACTGATAGAGTTTATTACTACTCGTGACATCTTTTCTATCAGTACAACTTTCATGCTGGTTAAATATACACCTCTCAAGAAATTGAATTACAATATAAGAGTCAGGACTGTTGAAGTAAAAGCTAATTGTAACAGATGTACTTGTTACTAGAAAAACTTTAAATAAGAATAGGATGAAATCCTATTAATTCCTCCAAATTTCATCAGGAAAGAATTCTAAATTCTTTAAAATAAATTGCAGTTGTTCATACGGGATGAAGTTGAGGTAGTATGAATGCCCTAGAGACTGTTTTCCAATGTCCTGAATTTTCGAAATCGAAAGATTAAATTACGATCATTTCGTCTAATAAAACATGCGGTTCTAATATTTGAAAAGAACCATCTTATAATTACACGGGTTCTTATGGATAAAAACTCTAAAGGAACAGTATTTTTTATAAGTTCCCAAGAAATTTCTAAGGTAACCCATATGAAACACTATCACACGTGTTGTAAATTTAAATCACAAATTTAAATGTCCTGTTTTTTCGGACAATTAAAAAAGTTACTGAACGAAAATTGTCGATTCAAACTAGAGACCGTTCTTTAAATACGTTGTTTCAATTAAAACAAAAAAATTCATGATTCTCAGTTTTTAATACACTATGATCACAAATTACCGTTTATTATTGATTTACTTTATGTTAAAAACTACTGACTTATTTTATGTAAACAGAATAGATTACATTTTTAAAAGTTTTCTAAATGGTTATTTCCTTCAACCAACGGCGGTTTAATTCATTCAAATTTTAACAGAAGAGAAAGGCAGATTCTAAAAATATCACGAATCTATAGATGTTCGTTCAAGATACAATTAATAAACTTAGAACGTAATTACAAACGAACTCCCATTATGCGAACTAAATTATCCAGATGGATGGAAGGGAAAAATATTGTTTTCTTATTTTAATTTCCTAAATAAACATTTGTTATTTCTCTAGTGTGTTGACCAATTTAACATATTGCATCATTATATTGCTTTAACCTGTTTATAGTGTGCTAGATTTTGTTTATTCCTTGACAATATACTTCATTTGGTCTTAAAAATAAATATTTTTTGGAAGGAGTCCAAATAATCAACATATTTGATTATCTGGACCGAGTCCGATTACTTATAAATCCGATAATCGGAGTTCCACTATATTTACAAACTTTCAGGTATATTTTACTTCTCAGTTACACAGAATGTGTAAGAAAAGAATGTGAATTTAAAAAATATTTTAAATGCAATATAGGGTTTTTAGTGCTACGGATTTTTTGTTATGAATTATTATTGGAAAGGTGAGTGGCGTACACTCCAGATTTTTTTAAGAGTTAAAGAGGATAATAATAATAAATTTATTGTCAAAAAAGCATATACAAACTGCGCATGATCACGTAATGGAATACAAAATTAATTTATTCTCCTGAAGCACGGAAGGGACCATCCCATCAATCCGATCAATGGCCGTGGGGAAGAGGAGGATTTAACATTTCAGCACACTCCAAACAATAAAATAGTTCGGTACGAGTTATAATATTAACATAATACCAACTAATTTGTATTTAATAAAAGAAAAAAAGTATTTCAGAAGTACGTATTATTATCAAATTATAGATTATTTTTTAAGTATTGTTTATGAATCGTAAATATTAAACAACACTAAATTCGTGATTTATTATTTCAAAAGATGCCGCCCCTAGGCAAAAGCCTAGCGATTATGCATTTAAAAAATCCCGTCTCTATCCGAAGGAAAACCGGAGAAAAACCAGGGCTGGATGGGGCTACGAAATTAATGTATAATCCTGGAAATACAAAAGGGCTCAGGAAAACATTCAAAGTCCCGCGCGCTTGGAGATTTGGAACAGTTAGGTTTGCAACGCCACGTCTCTGCGACGGAGAAAAGCTCCTCACTTTCGTTCAACCAATCATAGGAAAACTTGAAACTGTTTCCACATTTGGCGGACCAATAGAAGACTAGTACTGGCGAACATACCCCTATTAAATCGTAACGAGAGAAAGTGTTTTATTACGTAACAATTAAAGAAATATTTTGTAAATTTATATTATTCATATTTTTGACTTCCATAACAAAAATATTCTGTATACTCTTCACTTCAATAAACTTTATTATTCTCTATATTTAAATGACATCTCAAGATTCGGTATTTCACAACGCCTTCCTAGAGAATATAAAAGATATTAGAGTTTCTGTAAAAGAGGTTGCGTCTTACTATAAAATCTGTATTGTTTTTATCATAGAATTTGGATATCGTCGCAAGATATCGTAAATATTTTGTAAAATTCGAATCAGGAATTACTTATAAATATTCCTATAATTTCTTAACTTTATACAATGGTGTAAAGAACTCAAAGCTAATTGACATGAAGTGATGTGTATTGTCTGTCGTAACTTCACATTATTTGCCATTCTTTTATGCTATTCTTATATGTAATAATAATAATAAGTTTATTGTAAAAACAAAACAGAGCAAACTGCGTATGACCACGTGGAGGACAATAAACTAATTTACTCTCCGGAAGCAAGCAAGGGACCATCCCATCAATTCCGATTAAGGGCCCTAAGGCAAAGGCGGATTCAAAAATTTCAGTAAAAATTCCTAGATAAGATGAAAAGTTAGCTGCGAGTTATAATGCTAATAGAATGTCAATATGTTTGTAATTTAACCCAAAAATTGTACATGTACAAATTATTATCGAACTATAGATTATTCTGAGTATAGTGTTTAAAAATCATAAGAATTGAAATAACACTAAATTTACGATTTATTGTTACAATAAATCGTTACGCCCCTAGACAAAACCTAGAGGACTTGTATAAGAAGTCGGCCTATACCCGAAGGAAAACCGGAGCAAAACCCGGGCCAGAATGGGGCTACAGAATTAATGTTCACAACCGTGCCAAAGTTGAGTACACATAAAACTAAATTAATATGAGCCATAAGAAAACACAATCTTGCAAGAAAATAGATTTTGAAATTGTTACAACTTATTTCAAAAGTACTACAACAATGGCGTGATAAAGTACAAGAAGGAGTTAACTATTATTAAAATCAGAAAATTCTTTAACATTGTGGAAGCACTGATGCAGGAGGTAGTTTTTAACCGCGGATTTGAAGAGATTCAATTTCATATCATCTTTTATATTCTTGGGCAGGGAATTATATAGAACGATTTTCAAAGAATATTTTCGTTGTCTCTTTTATTATTCCTAAACCGTACATAACCGTGCAAAAGTTGGGTACATATAAAAGTAAACTTATATACATTTTAGGAATGATAAGATACAATTCAAGAATGCAGGAAAATAGTTTTGAAACTGTTATCAGTTATTTAGAGGGTACTACAGCAATGACGTGATAAAGTACAAAATGACTTTAACTTTTATTAAAATCTATAAGTTCTTTTGAAAGCACTGTTGCAGGAGACAGCTTTAATCGATGATTTGAAGAGATTCAGTTTAAAAATGTATTTTTTGGGGGGAGGGGAAGGAAATTGCGTAGAACGATTCCCGAATGATATGACCCTTCTGTGAGGTTTGTCCACTTCTCGCGTTGTGCGTCCACTGTTCGTGGAAGAGCGATGCGACCGAAGAGCGTCGTCCGTCGATTGGATTGGGACTCAGAGCGCAATCGCAGAGAGTAGTTTTGATTCGTATCGATCGTGGAGACGCTCCTCGCACGTCGGCTGTCGAGTATAGTGCCTTCGGCGAGAGTGATACGCCAACTGCCAGCGCCGGCGCAGAGGCTTTTGCTATTTCGCCCAAGACTACCAAGGAAGACCCAGAATGAAATACACAGATGTTCCACGTAAAAAACACTATCGAAGACTTGCAGTTTTAAAGAACGAATATGAAATCCCATCTTGACCCGGGTTTTTTCTCCGATTTTCCTCCGGGTAATGGAGGATTATCAATTTACATTTTCCATGTCACTTAAAACTTTTGTTGTAATTTATCTCGAAGTTTTACTGCACATATTATCCACGATTCATTTTGAAATAATAAATTGAAAATTGCCGACAAAAATACAATTATTGTGAACTTCACAGTATTACTTTTTATTATTTAAATACTAAAACATTATTATGGGTGATTTGGTGTAGATGTACAGGAATGTTTTCCAAACTTGATACAAATTCAGTACTTTATACCTTAAAGCAATGCTCATTTAATCGAAGTTAATTAATGCGCTCGGGATGCATTAAAAACAAGTTTTCTCTAAGGGAGGCCAAAACATCAAAATAATCAAAATTTACGAATGATTACTGTACCTTTTTCTACGAGGAGATTGGAAGAGAGAATAAAAATGGAAGTGAACAGAACGCATGCAGAATGTTTCAAAATTCTACGTAAAACATTGGAGGGAGAATAGATCTCATTACAGGAATCTCATAGGAACACATGTCCGGAAGTAAAGTCAGGGAGTACTAAGAACACAAGGGAACAAGGTGTACAAGTGCCTTATTTGGGGAATGGAGAAAGTTTACTGCATATTTCAAAGTTCTGCTCATAATCAGCGATACTGACATCTCACCCACGTCGCATGGATTGGCAAACGTTTCAAAAATATGTCGAGTCTTGCGAATCCACGCGACGTCGGTGCGAGGCCAGTTTCGCAGATAATGAACAGAATTTTGATTATTTTCGTAAAACCTATTTACTTTCTCAAGAAAACCACTTTCTCAGTTGCCCCAATAAGGCGACTTTTATATCCACCTGGTGACATTAGCGGACATGTGTTCCTACGTGATTCCGTTTCCCACTAATGCGATCGATTTCTCTTCCAAATTTTTACGTGGATTACTGAAACAGCCTGTGTAAGTTCTTTTCACTTTCCATCATCCTTATCGAAAGCAATTGGAGTTTAATTTTAAAATTACATTCGTTTTCTTTTTCTTTTGACAAAAAATCTCCGACAGAATGACTTTACATTTACTCTGTTCCATTCAGTAGCTGTAAGGGTGTTCATAAAGGTACATTATTATTTAGTAAATAAAACGAGAGTAGTATCTCTTGTTTCGCCTTTGGATCCCTTACTGTTCACAAGAGATAAATGCGCCAATACATAAAAAACAATTCTCACATGAGACTATAATATATTTTGCAATTTAAATCTTTTTTATTATCTCGCACAAATCTTCCTTTCTTTCTTGCTCCGTTACGTGTCAGTGAAATTACAGATCCAAGGAGAAAGATTTATCAATCGACGAGATTGACAAAATCTGCATAGGGTATGATCTTAGCAAGACATAGTCGTGCCGACGAACAAACAGTTCCTAATTTTTTTATCTGAATCACTCCGACTAAACCAATTTTCTAGAACACCAAACGATTTAAGGCAACTGGTTATGTGAAAAAATTATTTCGCACAGCGTGATTCGCCGATTAGTTGATCATAATGAGTAGACAGAGACCGTTGGCATGTATTCCTATTACGATTCGATTTCAATCTGCTCGTATTTCTGTTAGGGTGGTAATTATATGGAGCCGGGTAATCACAACGCTCTGTGTAAATGAAATTCAGAGGAACGTGAACAAGTGTTGGCATGGCCGGATTGAGGTCGCTGTAAATTCCCCTGCAGTTAAAACCCGATAGAGCCTGGTTATGCACTATTCATGATGAACAGATACAAGCGCCATTGCAATGATATAGTGCATAGCGCGAGCCTAGTCCATTGCAGAGGGTTAGAGTAGAGAACTGGACACGTGGCGGGTTTCTGGAGATACTAGTGATGGAATTCGCGATCTAAATAATTCATTGATAATGGGAACATAGCTATTGAAAATTAATGAACGTGAGATATTCATTTTAACTCACTGAATTATTATTTATGCGCAGTATTTATAAGTCGAAAATAATCGTATCGGGGTAGGTTTTGTAATTGCATACAATATTTCTAAGTTTAGAGCAACAAAATTAGTGCATCCTTCGGTATTTTCAATCTTGTATTTTTCTCTTCCTCTTGTCAACAATCGAAATGACGTGTATTAAAAATCACATTTTTTCGCAGTATAGAATGAAAAAAAAAAATTTACGCACAACCCATGGGACTGATATCGTTCACCATCTCTACCTTCACATCATTACGCCTTTGATAATAATCTTTACTAATTAAAGTTAATTTAACAGAATGTTTGTGGCTTACAACCTCAAATCGATAGTGTGTCGATAAAATTACTTGAAATTTCCAAGATCTATTCTCAAGGTTATTGCATCTGAAGTACAAAGTATGGTTAAAATTGATAATACAAGATCAGAGTACTCAAATTGGCTGTTAATCAGTAGATGTGAATCGTAACTTTCATAACTGGTCACATGGTCGTGCAAGCTTACTGATGTGTCCGCTAGAGATCAGTTGTGTTACGTACAATACACTGAACGCATAATCGAAGTGACCGAATTGTTGAAGTAACATGAAGTAACATGACGAACATGTTTTCAAGAACATAACCTACAAGGGAAGTGGATACGAAAGCGCTCTTATCTACGCGTCTATCTGATTAAGCGTTCTGCGCAAAATGTATTTTCTTTGTGCTTGAATTTTAAAATATTTCGTAAGTACGTACATATTTACATGTAATACTGGAAATTATGTTTAATGTTTTCTTAGAAATATTTCATCTTTGAATTCCCCCAAATTAAATATTTAATATCACTAACGTACAGAAATATAGAAACCAAAACATATTTTTAGGATATTACATAAGAACATTGGGCACCGCTGGGTAAAATTAGCTAGTACAATACATGTTATTCAATCAATTTTTGAAACTCAAAAGCAAATTATATTTCCACGCGCTGTCTACATACCACCATTCCACGAACTGAGACCATTTCACTTATAATGGAAAGTCAACGGGCTCCCGTATGCGATTCTTGATGTACTCTACCTATTTTCATATGTATTTTCTTTACCTTTAACCCAACTGTTCTTTTTCTATTAATATTTGTACTAGTGTCGCCGTATCCCAACATTCCACGCCATTATCTATTTGTTCTTCTTACACCTATTATTAGCTCATCATTCCGTTAATCCAACAGAATGTATTATTATTTCATCAGTTAGTTTCAAAAGGTCTAAGGTTGCTAGCTACCCATGCGCACTTCGCGTTGGGACTCACGGCCATCGCCACGTTAGTTAGTCCTGAGTAACGTAAGTCCTGAGGTTGATGAGCTCAGCATGATGGGTGATTTCAATTCTGTAAAGTACGTGTCGTTTCATTGAAATTTATGTGATCGTTCGTATTCAATTCTGGAACTAATTTGGTTTTGTTATTGATGCAGATTTTCACAATATTTTACTAGAATTTTTGAGGTGGGTAACAATATCTGCCAGAGTTTTTCGCATGCATAAAATACTATTTTCAGAGGTATCAAGGTTACAAAATTACTGTAATATAAAGATAATTATTAAAAATCAAGTGCTACAAAGGAAACTCGAACAAACATGAAGTCCATTTAATTAAAAAATGATTCATTTTCGTATTTTTTAGGTCAATCCGCATATTTTTTAGGTTTATCCACATCAGCAGAAAAACTCTAGGGAATTATTTCCGATAAAGTAGCTCATAAAAAAGGATGAAGAGGGGTTCAATTATTTATTTGAAATAATATGGTGCAAATATTTTTCCAGTTATGTCAAAGGGTTATTTCCATTCGTGTCACAGTCACTAGTGTTATGACAAAATGTCATTGGTTTTACTTTAATAGTGTCTCCACGATATAAAACGTGTATTTAAAGTTCAATGCCAAGTGATCTTAAAATTAAAAAAATCAAACATATTATATAAAAACAATCTACTTTTTTACAAATATTTAATTAAAGACATTTAAATCTCAAAATTTCAATTCGATCTTTTCTCCTACATTTTCAATATAAATATTTGATAATTAGGTGTATACCAGTTTTGTTCGATTTGTCATTTGCGTGCAACCGAAGGAACTACATGACCCAGAGACCAGAGCTACTTTTCCAGCTCCTCCAGTGACTTCCTTGTGAAAATACTTGTACATCTCATTTTACTATTCTTGACCTCACGATAACATAAAGGCTACGAACACGACTTTTAAATCTAGAAAATCTAGATAAGAGAGTATTTTAAAATAGTTGAGCACAATATGATGCATTTAATCCACCAGAACAAGCGCATAGGTTTTGACCGTTTTCATAACACGAAAATTTGCATTTAATACGCCTTTAGCATTTAGTTCATCATGATAAAGTAGTACCATCTTGCCTCCCAATGCACTTTAGAGCAGAAGAGCGTTAGTTCACTTCTCATCTCGGCCAAACTGGGTTGAAATTTTCATAGTTTTGATAGAGGCATCCATCGTTGCGACTTCTGCACTTCAATTGTTTGAAAGTAAAAAAACGTATTTTCTATTCTTCCGAAAAAGGAACTGCTGCCAAAGAATTTCTAGAGTTAATCATTTAACTGAGATCCCACTAGTCCGACGAGTGCCGAAAATCGAAAGGTATGTTCCTTGGTATGTGAAGAAATTTGCGAAGAAATGAGAGCTTAATTTGATCTTAATAACCGTATAGTTTCATGAAGTACCTCTTCATATTGTATTTATGACTCACATCTTCAAATGTTTACTCAGAATAATTAACTTGAAATATGTATGCGTATAAAATTCTCGTTTTTTATTTAACGCATATAAAGACATCCATATTACCTTTGCTAACGGTATACCTCATTAAGGACTCTCTCGGCAAATTATTTAAGGAAGCCGACTCCTAAGAATGGCCGACCCTTCACTGAACAAGGAACAACTCCCAACCTAACATTAATGTACTGTACGCTCATTTTTTACCCTTAACACCACAGTCCGTTTATCGCTCATTCCAAAGCTCACCCAGCCACCTTGCACGAGCTACACGACATTTTTCACGGGTTCGCGAGGCAGCGAGGATTTTGTGACGTGGTGATTACCCTGCCTCCTCCGAGCAGCGCGTGAGCCACAAACATTCAGCACAATGAAGATAGATTCCTTCCGTCGAATCGCGTATCAGAGGCGCAATTAGATATATCCCTTCATTTGCATGTTCCCTCGGACTAAGGATACTGCGAGAACATTTTTCCTCCGTTCCACGCAGATAACTTCACCAAACTAATTTAATATGCGGAGGGGGCGCGCAACGATGAAAGGTGTCTTGGACCATGAACCAAGCCGCCGGTTGGTGGAGATATCTGTGGTTAACTTGTCGAGAAGCGCCATAGGCATTCGCTAGGCGGACCTCTGCGTAATTAATCTTCTTCAATTATATTTTTATACGAGCGTGCCTAATTAGAGTAATAAGTGTATTACAAGAGCCGAGAGGGGTGTGTGTGAGGGAGACTAGGATGCTATCGTAGCACGGTTGAGGTATCGTTGACGTTTGATATTCGAGCTCCACAATGTGGGGCGAAATTCGATTCTGTGTGTACGAACAGTAATAAATAAAATAAATCCAAAAATGTTTTTATTTGTTATATGTACTATTCTATAATTTGACCAGATTACCACCATGCACCCTAACCACACAATGATAATAAATGAATTCATATATTTTCTTATTCAGTATTTATAGTAATTTCCTGTGCAGTACTCAATGAATCGTTGTAGCATATTTCTGCCTTGGACTACTAAAGTGTTTCACTTTAGAAATCGTTTTGCTAACTTAACTTCTAACTATGAAAATCTTTCCCGGCTAAGACCCACCCCCACGGGTAGTATTCCACACTTCCACATCCCCACTCCACGTACTTGTGCGTTGTGACACCTAATATTTTAGAATCAAGTCGCATATACTCACGATATAATAGTCATACTATAATAACATCGGGCAGTGTAGAGTGAAAAAGCGACGTATAAGAAAACTAGTGAAATATACTTGTAAACGAAAGTGATTTGAACAAATGACCAGAGTATTTTTCCAAAACTTACCGGATGAAAACGAAATTTGATGAAAAATGCTCTCTAAATAAATACAATATTTTGTCGCCCCAGAAAGAGCTTCCGACACACTGTGCACAGTCGTGTACACGCGTGTAATTACTCCGAGAGAAAAGCGGCCATCATGCAGAAGCCGCTCCTTCACTCCATTCGTCAGACAGTAATGACGATATGAATTATCTTTACACGAGGTAAGGAGAAAAAAAGAAATAGGAAAACATACACCTTGCGCGGAATAGGTTTCCAAGCACAAAGTAATTATTGTTTTAGCAAAGACATAAAACAGATCATTTTTCATCGTCACCTATCACTAGAGATGAAACTTAATTCTCGATTTATCTTTAGCAATTTAAAAAAATCATTCAAACTGACAGTATATCCAGAAAGTAATAGAGTAAAACACACTGAGTTTAGATAAATCTTTTTTTACTTATGCAATTTTTTAAATTATTAAATTATTCTTTGGAAATTGAAGTAACTAATGAGATAATAAAATATCTAGAAAAACTTTCTATTAACTTAACTAATTATTATTCTCAAATCTTGACTTGTTTAAGAAGAATTCTTCAATATTAGAGTAAACATTTTCATGAAAGAAAGAAAGAAACAAACAAACAAAACTCAATAAACGAAATAAAATTTGGATATCACATTTTCCTGGACATTATTGTTCAGGTTGGTGAAGACTCGAATTTTTTGCCCTATTACAATGGTTTTATGGGCTTTACGGCATTACGCCAACATCAAGGTCATTTGAGCCCTTTATTACAATGTTTTTCTTAAAATATTAAAATATGAGTATGAACAACAGATAATAATAATTTTATACAATTTAAAATTATTCAAATTCCTTCAATTTACTCAATAAACATTAATATTTAGTAAAATTCGAGATCATACTAACCAAAAGTTTCAGTAACATACATTATAATTGGACCTCGTTTATTGTAAAGATACGTATATTTCAGAAAATGAAAGTTTTGATAATTCAGTTGCGTCATCATTCCATCTCAATAGCTCTGTTGCAAATGTTGAAAAAATGTTCTGAAATTGATATAGTGAAAATAATTTTGTTTTAATTATTATTTTTTCATAATGCAAGAAGTATTACTTAATTAATTTCTAATGTTAAGTGCTTTTCACGAGGGCTGCTCTTATAGCATGTCTTATTTCGAGATTTTTTGTTGAATAAGTAATATTCTTAATAAGAAACGGAGACAGTTAAGTAATTCAGTCTCAAGGATTTTCATTTCATAGATGAAAATACAAAGAAGGGCAAAGAAGTACACGTATTTGAAGGGTAACATTTACATCTCAACCGAAGTAATTTTTTCTTTTCTTTTTTTGGGAGTGGGGTATTCTTAAGGTTCATTTCCTATGATGTAACGCCTCAGAATAATTTGCAAAATGTAAGTAGTTGACATGTTCACACAAGAAAACATATCACCATCAGCAAACAGTCTCATTATGCAATATGATGTAGAGGATATCATGTCACTCACGAACACCTACAAGTATTTGACGACCTAAAATTGAATCTTGAGGAACACCTAAAGCAAAGTGAATGTTTTTGAATAGTAATACGAAGAAACTGACTTCACCCAGAATTTTTTCCGGTTCATGCCTCTTTTATTCCAATACTTTGGCTGAACGAAGAAGATATCCACGGTCATGAGAAGAGAAAATATCAAGAAATAAAATACTGCGTTGTTAGTGGTAAAGGACCTCGAACAACTGATCATGACTTTTATCATACCGAAGGCTAGAATAACCGTTTTTTTAATAAACAAATTGTTGAATACATTTTAACACCCTTACGAGAGTACATGGGACAAGGACGTGAATTACATTGACTGACACGAAGACAATAGTAAATTTAGTATCCGGGTTGTACAATTAAGATTGAAAATTTGCGGATAAATACGTGTCGTAAAATATCTAGACATTAGTGTTTTAATTAAATTATTCAATATCAAAATGTACATTAAATTTTGGGATAACATACAAAACAAAGTCGAAAACATATCTGCAGATATGTCCTCCGATGTTGACATATTCATTTCTGAAATTTAAGTTATTTATTTTCGGTGAACGATGTATTATATCATGATTATTCAAAATTCTTACAATTTCAGCTATAAACAATGAAAAATCTTAAATGTTTACACAATTTTCCTTCTCAAATCGCCAACCAAAGTTACTTTCATTTCGAAACTCGTTGTTGTACCTTAACATTATGAAGCGAATATAGAGAGATTCATTTCGTAACTTTCACAAAATACTTGTATCATGTTAAATTCAAGAATAAGAGCAATATTTACTGACCGTGAAACAATTCAGTTGCACAATATTTAGCTGGTAGATGAATTCTTTTGGACAGTTATAAAAAGGTACGAGAAAAAAATCTTTGCGGCAAGTTACAAAAACCTTTCAGTCTTCATTACTGAGCCTGGAAACGATTATTCTAGATAGAGCATCCAACCCAAGCAGAGTAAGTCATTAAGAAATTGAATTCTTTTGAAAGCTGCAGCCGATCTTCATCTGTCGGTCCAGGGTAATTACGCATTGACTTTTTTGACCACCCGCGCAGAGAGGGCACTGCGCTACCACCTGCCACTGCTGCCAACCTTCCGAGAAACCAACAATGCCGCCGCGCGACAATACAAGGCGGAACAGCGCTTAATTTCTGTTCGTGGGGGTATGTGCATGACAATGGAAATAAAAGGCTGCGATCATTCTTGATTGCAATGGATTAATTTGATTTCATGTCTCTATTAAGAGGCTATTTCCCTAGTCAGTTTGTTCAGAGCAATTCGGAGAATCCAGGTGGATGACGAAACTAAGGAAAAAGAGTAGTACCGCGTTCTAAAAGTTGGTCGAATTTGATTCTCATGTTAGAAATAGTACTCGCGTAAAACCGGAAATGTCCGATCTGAATAAAAAAAGGACAGGGACGTAATAGAATGTTCAATCTGGGATCGTGAAACATTTGCTTTTTAACGTTCAGAAATGTCAGTTTGATAAACATCAGTAAAACTAATCATATTTATCAATATGATATCTGAGGTCAAAATGCCCTGCTGTAAATTGTGGTTTTTTCTTCAAACATCTGTGAATGAATTGGGTCGTTTTATTTTTACTATTGTAAAACTAGTAATAATTTTATTTTGAAATACACCGACGAACTTCCTTATTACGCACCGAAACGTACAATCTAATTCTTTCCCTACGACTTTAATTGTGAGCGGAATAATTACTTCTCCCATCGTTAATATTATTTCAGAGAATCATTCTGTGATGAAGGAAACTACGCTATTCATCGAGAATGAGGCAGCATTTGCTTTAGACGACTTATACAGCGGATGGTGTGAATATATGTGGTGCGCTTTGAAAAGCAATTGTTCTTCACAAGAGTTTGTAGTCTTCGTATCATTCCCATGATCTAATTCTCTCGCAATTCATTCACTAGTGAAGTCTGTTTGTACATGACGATAACATTCAATGCGGATAAACAAACAAACGTTCACAAGAAAGCTAATTTGATGATGCATCAGACTTTCCTTTGTTTCGATGTTCTAATTAATGAACGTTACACGTCCTCTAAAATTTAGTTGTTCAAGAGTCCGTTAAGTGTGGTATCGTACTCACTTCATTTCTAGTGTTTCTTTTCAAATATTCGTAACAATTTTTATTCATGAGGTTATTTTCATTTTTCATAAAGCTGTAAGTGTGGGAACACTGCGCAACAGTTGTCGATTTCCCAATGTCTCACATTTCTGGGGATTCCCAGTAACAGAAGCACGTTTGAAAAAGTGAATGAAGGGATATTGTGCTGAATGGCAGGGGAAACGGGAGAATAAGTAAACAAGATGACACTGAGAGCATGAAGCTGGAAGGGGAAGTGGTGCCACCAATGAATTGTCAGACGTTTTTAATTGGATTTACAGGCTTTCGACGGAGGTGATTTCGATATCAAAAGTACACTGAGACAACAGGTGAGAGAGGAAGGAAAGGATTTCTCCAAACCTTAGGATAGGATAATCGAACTTTTACATGTAACATCCCAACTATGTAGTACCCGAACTATAAGGTTGAGATGTCAAATCCAAAGATCCTTCCCTTTCTCCTACTTTGGATCTCATAACCAATCCTAGTGTCTTCACATCTATTGGGTTTTCTCAGAGTACAATACCGATAGGACAAGAATTACTAAAATAATTATCAGTATAAATAAAAACATAGGTCTTGTGGAAACATGTAAATATGAACATTATTTTGTGAATAAAGAAGGTAAAAAATTTATATTAAACTAATCTGTAAAACACGTTTAAATGCCTGCTCTAAAATTGAATTGGCTTGCTCATTTTCCTCTTCCACCTCGTTGAACGCCGTGCCACCGTATCACACTAAAGACAAAATGTGCATCAGAGATCTGAGCGTCGTAGGCCATTAATGACACCGGGGTTTGAACCGTTACTCATCAGAGTGGTAGGAGGCTGCACTAATAAATACAGTACGACTCTCCCCGTAAGATGATTATTGTTCATACGCATCCAAGAACACTTTCAAATTTATAACCCTTCTTTTAAAATAATTCTTTAAACGAATTATATTATCTATTAAGAAACTCCTCATTTTGGATTATATTTGTCTTCTCCAACGTTTTTCCGTCAACTGTAAGTTCTATGAAATTACTGTTGATCATATGAATATTCGTTTCATGGATCGGTATTGGAGATTACAGGATGGGAGAAACAATGAATATTATTCGTCATACTTTCTCATTAGATCGACTTCGTACTATTTTAAGATACCTTTATATTCGTCAAATAAGTAAATAGTTAACGTCTTGTACACTAAATTATTTAGAAAAATTACGTATCTGATTTTTTGGGAGTTTTCCAAACTAACGTAAATTTATGGCATTTCTTGGGAGTAAAAATAGGTGAAATACATTTATAAACAAAGAATATATGTAATTTACTTATTGGCAAAAACATGAAATGTAGTAATCTCCTTAATTATACGGAAGCAAGCATTCTTCTACTCCGACCACAAGGAAGTACCAGGAAGAACAATTAATATCATTAATTGATTAGACGCATTCACTCAATCCAAGACCTCAGCTACCAAAATATCGTTACGTCTCAGTGAGAAATCTTAATCAGTCATGAAAATCTGCCAACACACATACTAAACCTATACTTCTCGCAAAAATAGGCAAAATTTTGGTTGGATGGAAATAAAATATTTCTAACAATTTATTGTAAAACAATAAATCAAATGTGTATTTCTATTCAGTCTTACGCGTTTGGAATTACTTCATAAACAACCGCTGTAAACAAGACCAAAAAAATGTCGATTAAGAATTTATTCCTTTTGCACAAAGACGCAATTAGTCAATTTTGTATTGGCCATCCATTTCTTGTAAGTTTGGCAAAAAAACATTTGTAACTTCTTCGTTATTTTGGTTCTCATGGAACCTCAGTTCCAAGAGTCACTGTACCAATTCGAGAATCAGCATCGTAGCGAATAGCAAAGGTCAATTCTGGATCTGAGCCGAATTCTGCATCATCGCCCACCAATATCCAACAATAAGCCAATAAGGCATCGCTGAAAAGCACAACCTCTGTCTTGTCACTTCATTTGACTTCACGGTCTCGAAACACTCCAAGGAACAATTGCCAGTAGCGAAGCAACAATAGAACCACTGCCTCAAACGATAAATACCAACTGCCCAATTCCCCAAAAAAGACACCACAGATCGGATATTAGATTTGCTCGCGGACCGTGTTATACAAAGGCAGTAATTTGTTTTTTCCTCGTCTTCTCTTACCGCACAAAGCGAACAAGAATTGCGTTTCAATGTTGATAGATTCCAGAAACGACTTCATCATCCGGTCGACTCAGCAAGTGACTCTAAATAAATGTTACAAGCTTAACATTTTACAAACCACGGGGGGAATATACGATAGTCATAATGTTTTACTGAATTGAACAAAAATAATAGCTTTCCGCTTGTGGTATTTGTCAGGTAGAAACAAGTATTTCGGTTTTGTTCGTATTTCCAAGTACGTTCACGCAGGCGCAAGATTACAGGTTGGAAAGAAATATGGTCGTTTTCACGCTTTCGAACCCCCACTGTTCAGCCGCAAGATGAGAGCTCTAAGTATAGTGTTGTGTCGAATCGTTGGGAGAAACGTGGCTTTTAATGGAGTATTCGTGCGCAGAACGACACAAATGCTCAATGCGGAGGCAGCGCTGTATGCGGCCGTTTCTCAAAATTTATTTGCCAAAGGAGTCGGCTGTTAAAAAAAAAAAATCAGTAAGTACCGCATTCGAAGCACAACCTTCAATTTACGATATAAACTAATAGAATACTCTCTCAAAAAATTAAAAACATTATTTCACGAATAAAATTTAAGAACGAAGATAATGCTCTACAGCAATTCATTAAATAAATCGATAAAAACATATTTGAGAACTTGAGTCAATCTACGACCTTTCGATAGTTTTCTTAAAGACATTGTTTTTCATATTGTTATATATTTCATAAAATCATGCACCGCATTTTAACAGATTCCCAAATGAAATATGAGATTGGTTGATATATGGTCTAGTGTAAGTCAAAGCGTTAAAATACACACATTCCAAAGTAGGCAGTCATGCTTTTCGAGGGTGATTGAAGAATTTAGGGAATGTCTCAACTAAAAATAGGAAGAAATCATCAGTATTACAAAAAAAACAGGAATTGCTTCCATAGAGAGTTTGAAAACGATATACTTTTTTAAGTCATAATCAATTAGTGTTAAAATGCTAAAAAATGCGAAATTCTACAAAACGAGCATAGGGAAAAATAAATACATGGAGGTACAAAAAATTAGATATTCATCATTTCGTAACATTAGGCAACAATTCATTTCAGAAGATTTTCTATGAAAGTATTCACCACAAGTACGAGCTCGAATAAGTAATTTATTAAGCGTAATTTAGTGTCATAGCTATGAGGGATTACGAACGAGCTTTTCTAACATGAACGTTACAGTTAATGTACCATTTTTTATCCCAGATTTTCTACAAATCTGACCATGACGTAATTAACCCGGTTCTGCCACGTTATACAAATTTGTGTTATTTTAATCGAAATATTCCTACCATTTATTTCAGTGTCTCTGGAAACGATGTGAATATAACAAGTATCGTAAAGATTAAACAATTATGGAGAAATGAAAGCACAGCGAAGCCAATTCGACTAGAATTCCATTTCCCACAGGAAGCACGCGCCTACACCACTGGATTCTCATTAGCAAAGCCATTAATAAAATTCGAAACCTCAGCGCCGAGGAGTCCCGCAGGGTGCTGTAGTTAGCTCACGCGACGTCAACTTACGAATTCGTCCGATGCGGGTTGGCGGACTCCGCGGGGCCTGGAGGGAAAGACGTGTCATTGCGAAGCGTTTCCGAAGTCCCGGGTACACACATCTCATGTCATGATGCAAGGGGGTAATTTGTTTCTCTATTCCCAAGTTGACAGGTTAATACCGGCCGCCGTCGCCAACGCAGCTCCCTTCCAAGCACGTCTCGGAGACTTCCTCCGCCTAAACAAAGCACCATCGATCTTCGGGCAGCTCCACCAGAACAAAACAATTTGAATCGCCTCCCCCAAAAGCCCACGCGTTGACAAAAGACCGGCGATAATAAAGAAACAAAAATAATATAAGAAAACGACTCTCCAAAAAGAGTTCAAAAAAACTTGTGGTTCCTGATTATATTGTTACCCCTGATGAGCGCGGTGGGAAACGGACGAGAGGGAAAGTGATCCACTGTCTTGGAAACTTGACAGATTAAGATTGGGACGACCTCTCCCATTGAAATTCCGCACCATCTTTCGATGAAGAACTCCAAATTTTCTGTTTGAGTTTTGTTAACAACGTCATTTGTGAAGACTCATGTATCATGACTACTAATGGCAATAATGATGACGAATGATGTAAAAGAAGAAAAAAGACAAAAGATGGGCGCGTTTCGGTGGTAGAGAGCGTCGATCTTATTCTCACAAGGACAACATCCTGCGCAGAATGCCAGTCAGGGTTCAAGACGAGGGAGCATTCATCTTAAGCCGGACACAGTTTGTGCTAACAAAGAAGGATGGACATCAATCCATTGACTGTTCGTGAACTGTTGACCGTGTGAGTTACCAGCTATTGAGCTTCAAAGATGCGTTGCTTCGGAAGAAACTAGTCATACTGTCTGGTTTAACTCCCATATCAATTTTTTTCTTCCCAAAGATAAAACAAAGTTTTAATGAAAATCATGTATCTTGACCTTATCAGGAATATTCTTGTATTGAGGTCAATATATGTTCGAGTTGCATATGGAATCAGACCATATTGATATTGAGGTTTCGATGATGTGAAGTGTAAAAACAATTAAGAAAGAATGTGCAATTAGTTGAACATTTCATTACTTTTTCTATTTTTCGTTATCAGGTATTTCCATACTCGATAGTTGTGCTTGGGTAACTTGGGTAAATTATGTTGTATCAGAGTAAATAGGCGAAACCTCTCGAAACACTTTGCTCCTAAACCCTGTTGACAAACTACATAACGTTGGAAATGTCGAATATATACTGATATCGGTATAAACCGACCTCAAGGTACGATATATATTAGTAGATCCTTTGTATCTATGCGAATTTTAGTTGTCATAAACTAAATGTGCAATATTTTATTTGTATCTCGATTTTACTGATAAAAGTTTGAGTTAATATTCTTGCTAAACTTTCAGATGAATTATTTATATATTTTAATCATTTGAATAGTGCACAACTATTAGTCTACTGTCNTTGTGATCTATTTCAAGACCTACATATTTATTGAATTTTTTCCCAGAAAAATAAGTCGTGAAGTTCATTCCCTGAATAATTTAGGATGATTCCAACGTTTCCGAATTCTGAGCGTAACTCCACGAAACATTCCGTCCCTCAAACACACATTTCTATTTCGAACACCTGCAAGACCATTACCATTCCACTCGCGAACCAACTTCCCAACGTGTCATGGTCCTCAAACATACATAACACTTTATCACTCTGACCCCTTTCTCCAAAACAATAGAGATATCTTACATCAATAAACACCACACGAACAAATAAATGGACGCCCAAGTGCAGTAATCGATGTAAAAGCTCCTAAACCTAGAAGCCACAACTGGTTCGTGGTAAATGAGAACGGACGTTAAAATGTATTAATAGTACACGAGCGTAACTACGAGCTGTTGGGGTTGGCTCACTTGGGTGCAGGAAGTTACGGTAACAAGAAACGACGTCTGATTTACTCTTCGCAACGTCTGTGACTGCACGCAGCACGTAAGTAAAATGCGCAGGCAACGATCTGCTCCGCGGGAGACTCTTATCATTCATTGGTGCATCACGTACACTGTAACATGCTGAATGTTATTTATCGATTCTGTTCGTTTTAAGTGGTAGAAGTATGAGACTCAAACTGGTTTCACTTAGCATTTAATTAAAACGTTCTTTTGAATAAGGGTTTCTTTGAGCCGGATCTTGGAAGGAATATCAGCTTAAATTTGGTAAAATAACCCACTTATTTTCAATTATGGAACAGAATAAATATAATGGGTACACATCCTTCCTCTTAGAACAAGCAGCGTAATCTTGGAGTCCCGTGAATGTTTTCACCTATGAAATAAAGAGATAATAGGTGAAACATAAGTTTTATACAGTGCATGTGTATGTGTGTAGAATAATTGAAGGCAAATAAAATTAACTCTTCATTGTATACTTATGTTTTAGCTAAAAATAAAATTAATTCGTCTCATGAACCATCATTTTCGAATTACAAACTAATACGGATCTCAATAATTCCACTTACAAGTGAATTACCCTTTCTTGAAAAACGAACGCTGTTATTTACTATTAGATTGGTTTATATATGTTTTTTATTTGTCAAATAGTTGAACCACTCTATTGTTTACACATGATTCTATTAGTGCGTCCATCCTAATGGCTACCAACATATTCCGTTGGGAATATTTATTTCATGAAATGGATAAGTTCATTTGTGCATTGAGTTAATAACACTTACCTACATTGGTTACTAAAGTAAATAGGTTCCAAAATTATACTTTGAAATATAATTATGAATAATATTAAATAAAAACTTAATTTTCAATTGCGCCATGTATCATCAATATTTTTTTCAAGTTATCCACCACTGCGGAACTCTTGGCAGAACATTATTATTATATAATTGGAAGTTTATCTGGTATATAGTGTCCAAATATTGGTGTGTTCCAACTAAATTCGAAGTCTTGTTAATGTTTTAGTCAACCCTTAGATATAAAATTACAAATGCTAATGGATGATGAACTTTTGAATCCTCACGTGAGGGCACATTTGANGAATGCTAATGGATGATGAACTTTTGAATCCTCACGTGAGGGCACATTTGATTCAAAATTGAAGCAAAACAAATATTTATTAATCCCTTATTCGTAAATATTTAAGCAACACCAATCTCTATAGCACATACTGTCATGTCACAAGAGCTCTTACCAATTCCCAGCAGATACATGGCGCGTGGCATATCCCGCCCTGGAAACCACGGAGCCGTAAACAAATCCCAGAGCGACACGTGCTGCCTGCGTCTATTTGCTCGTGCTCCCCGCCCGAGCAAACATTTGCTCTTTCCAAGTCTCCGCGTCACTTAGAAAAGGCATCGAAGGGGGAGATGAACTGCTCTGCTGTCACTGGCAATGTCTTTGTACTTACCACTTCTTTAACAGCATCAACCACTTGCACAGTAGAAATCTAATTATCCGAATCGGTGAGAAAAAAAAAATTGTTGCATTTTTCATTTCAGTACGCCAATCTATTCTTTGTTTTAACGGTAATCACTATAAAAGTGTTACAGATCATATTGTAAGATTTTTGTTTCTTCAACAATCTGTTATTTCTTAAGGGGTTTTTCATTTGCGGTTCTGAGTGTGCACGGGTGCTCCCAGAGTGCAAAAATGTTGTTCCATTTTACAGGGAAATAGCACCAGCGGGAAAATGGTTGTTTCATTTGTCTATCAAGGCGCACTCTTTGTGCACTGAAAGCAACCGGGGTTGTTCTGAATACTTTCTCCGCAGAGCGATTGCACTAGGTGTTGAGATTAGGTGAGCCTGTGTATAACATATCCATGATGGATATGAGTGTATTGCAAAAATTCCTTTGAAAGTTCCTCAAATGAAGAGCAAGATTTGTACTTCGAATTAGTTCTTTTTTTAAGAGAAAGAATTATAAAAATGATGAATTTTGTTTCGTTAATCCGATATACAGGTAATATTTGATGATGTATAGGTAATATTTGCATTATATGAAAACGAAAAGGTTATATTTTGAAATATTAGTAATTGTATTTGTCATTATTCAATCATTGTGCTTTCGTCTTCATTTGCGGCTAACAATGTCCATGTCCGAATAGTGCTACACTCCATTTACTTGCTACACTCTCGCTGTGGAGTGGGGAACTTGCGCAGAGCAACGGCGTTTTGGCCCAATTCTAGTTCTCACCTAGAGCATTAAATGGAAAACGCTATTAGTCATTATGTCTTTAAAATAACAGTTTTCGCAAGAAATCCTATCTGGATACTTGATGATCCGTACCGGGTCCGGTCGTAATTTATTCGGATATTTGGAGTTCCGTGTCGAATTCCTTATTCGTCAGTGCGTGTCTTCATCTGTATTATATAACAAAACGGCAATCTATTCGCATTATGGGTATCATTTATGGGTGTCATTTATGGGTGTTTAAAGCACACGTAATAAAGTAAAAGTTGTTTCACCCTATTATGTAGACATGTTACACCAATATAAAAATAGGAAATACCCCATAAAAAGCACTAGTCTGCGAATAACAAAGACTTTGTTGCCTAGGCGTAGGAAACACTAACTTGAGGTTGGTGCGAAGACCACCCCACCCAAAATAGGTGAGAAAACCACCAGTTTGCTGGGACAAAGTCCCAAACTGTCTACCCTTCCGCTCAAATTGAAAAATTCTTTCTCTCAAACCTTGTATCTCTGCAATTCGTACAAACATGCTCTCAAGAGTATAGCATAGGATTAATGAATTGATATGGTATTTTATCTTCTACATAGATAAGCCAGTGCAACATTAATATTTCCTTGTCGGACTAAGTTGAACCAAGCGAAAAAAGTTGTATTTCTATAAAATTCGTAATCAGACCACCATTCAAACGATGTTGTTGCAGATATATTCGAATTAATACCGGGTTAAGTGTAACATAGGATAATTATTTCAGAAAATTCCAACGATAGTAGTATTTTTAGTTGCAGATGTCTCTTTTATTTCCTTTCAAATGAAAACTTAATTTTTCAGACCTGCAAAAGAGACCAGGACTCTATAACAACAGAATTACAAAATTTAAACATTTCCATACGCAATACACACATATATTTATATCATTTCATTTGTCGGCGTCTAAATGTTAAAATATGGGTAGCGCATAAACGTTTTCAAAAAAATTATTAAGAGTACGAGGTAATTAATTTTATAATCGTAATCTTTCTACGATGAAGTCGAGGATTGTGAAGAAAATGCAATACTCCTTTTGGATTCATCCAACAATTTAATGTCAATTGAGAATTACAAATCACGTAAAAGGAGTCAGTTGCTACCCTCCTCCACCCCAAATCCTTTCTTCGCTTCCACGTTCTCAAAACACATTCTCAGTGTGATATAAAACATTGTCTTCGGCGCTACCAAGAGAGCAACGCCTAGGGGAGTCCCTCCACGCATAGAAATCCCTAAACCTCCGCCTCCAGATCAACAGAGATACTCTATTGTATAAAGCACTATACCCAACACTTGTCGCATTTATCTCCCGACGTGGAACATCCGCTATCAGAAATGAAAACGCAGGTGAGAGGTCGTGAGAAAAAGTGGAAACTTGTTCTTCCCTTATCGACGTCGGCGAACCCGCCCTCGGCTGTCGCCAGTACGAGTGTGAACACGCCCTTTACAGATACAAACGCACTCCCGCGCGCGAACACGCGTACCCACACACCAACGTACAACCACCGTGATTTAGTGCGATAGGTGGCCACCAGGGGCGTTGGCAGCGGCCCTACCGCTAGGCTGCGATAACCTCGGTAAATCCCCGGCGCGGTGCGGACGACAAAAGAAGGACGCGTCCGACCGAAGTCGTGGCACGCGACACGGAAGGGGAGTGGGAAGAGGGAATACAGCGACGGTGGCAGAGAGCGCACCGTGGGCTTAT
Organism: Laupala kohalensis; assembly: GCA_002313205.1. Taxonomy (NCBI): domain Eukaryota; kingdom Metazoa; phylum Arthropoda; class Insecta; order Orthoptera; family Trigonidiidae; genus Laupala; species Laupala kohalensis. The sequence continues at coordinate 440,693 of NNCF01127222.1, forward strand.
CACTGTGTGAATACACATGACCCAGGGCGGGACCGTACTTCACTATCGCCACACCTAATTTATTGCCGGGACGGAGAATCAGAAAGGAATAGGACGTGTGACGCAAGCCCCAAATACAACCCCACAAGAGAAAACATCTGATACTCAATAATCTTCCCGAGGTACGGAGTGATGCTTCTAATGGGAGATGGGACTTAGGGAAAACGTGTTTCAAAAAAAGAAGTCTTATGCTAGGAGGTTGTAATCTGTTGTATCTGCCAGCTCATCTCGTCGGATGGGTAGCTTCCCTCGACACCAAACCGAGTTTCCCACCAACATGCTAATATGGCGTGTAAGTTATTATGTATTGCATGGCCCGCTGAAAGGCTAGTTCAGATTTCATAACTCGAGTTGCAGATTGTTCTCTTAGGCGTCGATTCTGGGAAGTAAGCAATACATACGAACTGTCGTCTCTTGTGTGAGAACAGCGTCATAATGCCAGCGTCGGAGGGAAATACAATTCCCTGCCATAATAACGCCCCTTGCTTGGGTCGTAATGCTACTGGAATTATCTCTGGGCATATTATGGCGTTGATGAGTCACGAACAACTTTCGTATAATATGCAATTACTTCCCACTTCCTCTGCGTTAAATGGGGGCTTAAGGGGAAATGTGTTCAAGGAAGAAGGGAGGGGACATACATTTGTATTGTAAGACGGTCTATACATGTTCCCAGTGCGCATCCAAGACTTAGTAAAAAATATTTCGAAGAGAGACAACAAGAACACTGGTCTTATTTTCTGGGCTACTAAAAAAATAGTGAAGAACGAAAGAGCAAAAATAATTTGGAAAACTCAAAGAACTCGATTATCACTGGAAAAAAAATTATTATCTAAACACTGTTAAATTAGTTTTACACGAGAACCAAGAAAACGAATAAACAACTTTATTTTTAAGATTCTGCTTGCGGCATAGTGAAAAAAATTCAAAAAAGGGTGTACGAGAGATTAAAAAACAAAAAATATATCTCAAATACTATTACCATATTAAATCAAGACTATTTTTCATTCATGCTTTGCTTCTATTGTATGTATCTCGTTAAGTATGTATTATACCTCCATGTTGAAATCTCTCGGATGAGAGCTCATGTGTATGAACACGTTAATACATCCATACTGGTTTCAAATGAAGGCATTAAATGGTTACAGCTTCTATACTACCAAGACCATTCTACTCTTTCCTCAACATAATCATGTTACTAAACAGAAAACGAATTCACTCCAAACCCGAAAATCGTCCAAACACCATTATCAATCCAGAAATTTCTCGGTTAAGAACGAGATCAGTGGAAGTTTACAGCGAATCGGGTATTTTCAGCTCTGAGGCGTGGAACGTTGGGTTACGCATTGAATGCTCCCAGTAACATCACGGACACTACGGTTTAGGTAGTGGTTGAACTCAAGCCAAATGTGGAGGATACGCGGGAGTTCGCGGTAGCTATAATGGTGTGCTCACTGCTCACGCGATGGTAAAAGGAGTGTCAATAAAGGAAGGGTTGTGACGAAGATTCAGAAGAAACAATGCTCCTGATAATTGGAGTGTCGACGAAGGTAGTGGCAGCTGTGACGTGAGCAGTGTGGGAAAACCTCGAGGGCGCTTGTCGACTCGCAAGCCGTAATATAATAACGAATGCTATCCGAGAGAATATTATGAGCTTAAGTCGACGCTGCCTGTTTGTACTGGAGAGAGAGAGGCACTGTCGTTTCATTTGCATATTGACTGCGACCGGGGTTTAGCAGCTAATTACAACAAGCAACGCTCACTTCGCTTCCCTAAATTCTATAAAGTTGGAATGGCGAAGGATTTTTAGTGTCGGTGTCGTCGCTTAATTGGAGAGAGGAAGGCAGGAGAGTCTTCGCCATCGGAAGAAGTGAAGGAGGGTGGTTGGGAGGGGAGGAAAGAGAAGATCCCGAGAATTTGCAACCGAGCTGCGTACACGTTGAAGTAAAATACTTCGCTGTATAGGGAGAGAGCTTACTCGTGTAATGAACATTTATTTTTCCTTCTCCTTTTTTTATTCAGTTCCTCGTTTTATTAAATAATGTATTTTATACCAAACAATCAACAATAGGTAGCTCCAGGAGTAATATAAAAAAATATGTAACTCCTTATACCTGTAATATATGCACATTCTATCTCCACGCTAATTTTATGGCATTGGATTATGATACATTCACATATTTAAAATGGCAATACTTGTTATTGATACAAGAATATCGTTTTTTACAGAAGAATTGACTTTATCTAAGAATCAAAAACTCGTGAATTAAAAGTAGGACAGAAACAAGAGAAAGCACATCAAATTTCATTTGTATGTGTCTTATTACTTTCTTCTGCATTACGTAAAAAATTGATAAAATAAAAAATTAACAATTGTAATATAAGTAAATACTTATGTTTTTCGATTTCATCTCATATGTATTAATTTAACATGTTTCGCGAAGAAAGTGAACGATTTCATTCAACAAATATCCCTTACATAATTTCAAGCGAATCAAATAATATGTGAACAGGGTAAGCAGGGCAACAGAAATCTCTCTTGCCAAATCACAAACGCGAGTTAAATTAGGGTGAAGCCAGAGTACGAAGCAGCACGTACACTACAACGTATGAAGTGGCTCTGCGAAAAGCGCATAGTAAGGTAGCGACGTGCCGATGGTTCGTTCCGTGAGCCACAGTGATTCCGCGCAGAGCGAAAGTGTTGTCTGTAGCATATGCGCGGGTGGAAGCTTCAGAGCTCGGAATAAAATCAGCATTAATTTGGGGCTCACTTGTTTTTGTTACGGCACCGTGTGAGAGTAAAGCTACATTTATACGTTCGCAGGTTGACGTCGACGTTTGCACAAGCAGAACGCGTTCAAGTGGCGGATTAGGCGAGTTGTGTTGTGTTGCTGTTTCATCCGCTCTTCCGCGGTTTTTCTCGTAAACTGCTTCGCCGTTTTGATTTTTCCCTGAGCCGCCTGGAGACATTGCGAGTCTTCAGTTCCTCAGATCACAATTAATCTCATTTCTCCGCACTTCCCTCTTCCCTCCTCGTGTATTCGCAATAATTATTTCGCTTCTCGTATCCCTCTCCCACCTCTCCTTTCCAAAGCAGTTTCATGTCGAAAGAAATATAAATATACGAAAAAATCAATATTTCCAATTAATTAAAATAAGAAAGTGAATCAAAATTGTTAATACACGTGATATTTTGCGTATCCGTTGATGAGGTTGAAAATTCTGAATGTAAAAGAGAGAAATTGATTAACGGGGGAAAAAAATACGTAAAAGTGGAAGGAGGTTTCACAAGAAAATAAAGTAAATATGATATAAACAAACAAAATTAGAACAAGCAAAGTTTTGAGTCTTATCATTGAATATACATCGTAAGTCGAACTAAGTAAATTAAGAGTTTTACGTATTTTTAAATATCATACTTTCCTTTACAAAACCTGGTATTACTTAGATCGGAAAAGGAAAACCTCCAAATATATAATTAGTTTAATATATAGAGTTTAAAGACTATACGGAAGTATTTAACGAAAATAGTTATTTAATTGTGTTATAAAACAATAATTAATAATTATGTATTACAGAATCGGAGAAAGTCAGATGAGGACAATGAATATACCCGCGAACACTTCAAATGAAAATTACGATTTTTTTTTCATTAGTAAAGTTTTGCACCAAAAATTTGTTTTTAAATATTATCTAATGGAAACAATTGAGTATTATTGTAACAAAATTAATCACGCAGAAATGACAGATGCGAATTTAGTAAACTGCAGTAGAAGTCAGGTTATTGTTCGTATTAAAAACAGTCATCACTCACTTTGTTCATTAACTTAAAACACAAAATTAAGTCTGTTTACGTACCAAAAACTCTCCGAACAAGATAAAGAGAAAGCTCATTTTATACATTCTTTATTTTAAACACAATTCTTCTGCAACTAAAAACATTGTTGACCCGACACCTCCCCACGCTAAATCCTACAGAAATAAATCAGTGGTGTCACAGGGAGTTGGATATTAAAATTCAATTCGTGTCACGTATTTACAGCGCAGAAGCGGGCAGCCACTCGATTATGGCAAATAAAGGGTGTATAATAACAATGCTAATACTAGCAGTGGCGGACGGTGGGGTGCGTGGCCACGTCCCTCAGGGGCGGTGGAAAGGGGTGGTTGGTGGCTTAGTGCGGTCGCGAGGCGCCGAGGACGCGGGGCTGAAGCAGCGCTGTGAGGCATTAAACATGGACGCGACCATCAATCTCCCGGGTCGCCGGTGGCTGGTTATCTGTTGAAATGATCTGCGCGGCTTGTCACGTGTCGAGGACCAAGGCTTAATGGCTTTTCTTTTGACCACCCTCGCCTCCGCAGGGTTGCAACCCCTCTGGCGAAGCTCCCTGACACCCTCCGTTGTTGTCGCAGCGTCGCCGTCGCTTCTGTGCCCTCTTCCACGGCAGCGGGAATGAACTAGCTCTTCATGCTGGAGTTCATTAGATTTGCGTTGAGAATTACGCCACGTTTGTTTCAACCTTGACCATCAGACTACTGAGCGAGCTCAGCTGTGACCCCGAAGCACTTTTTAAAATTATTTTTATGTGAAAACGGTATCTCCGCATATTGTTACGTATTGTTCTTGTGAAGATGAGTGAAATGATATTATAAGAGAATGATGTCCCGAAGAAGATTTATTAAACGTCGAATCGTAGTTAGAAATTCTTCGTTTTATTTTTCGACTTTCTTCCTGAGTGTTGGTAGTAGTTATTCTTTTTATTACTAAGGTCGAGTATACACACAGATTAGACACATTCTCCACGTGACTGAGGTAGACTGAATGCCGAAACTGTACCGTAAAATTTTGCTGGTTATTGGAATACGCAATCCATTCCACAAAATTAAGGAAATTATTCAATGAAAGCAGTTGCAAAACTAGTGAACTCTAATCCAACAAGTGACAATTTTTCAAATATGTAGGGGTGGTTTTCATCTTTGACAATTGCTATAAATTGTAACTTTGGAATATCTCGCGTGTTCTCGATGAACCCCCACAAAAATTTGAAATAAACTAGCTACTGTAAGAAAATATAAGAACGCGAATCCAACAAAACAAGTTTAACATTTATTACATTTTATATGCAGCTGAACGCAGGACAAAGTATAGTCACGATTGACGTTATACATTTCTACGCGAGTGACAAAATAGACTTGTTTTACTACAATCACGATATCTATAGTTAGTTGTCTGGTTGCGTCTGTTAATCACAGTTTCTAAGTAATGCAGCTTTTCTCACTTACTTGGCCATCAAACTCACGACTGGCGGAACGGGTACGGAAGCGATGTTGCTCGCATCACGGGTCGGGACGGAATGAGTGAAGTTGTCAGATTCAACAACTTTTAGTTGCCAGGTAACTTAAGACAATAACCTAGGTCTCCTGTATGGGGGATATTTAGGCTGGCCTTGACTATTATTTAAATTATCTGATGTAGCAACGTCTGCTACAAATACATTGTTTCAGTCAAACTTATAATCAATGATCCATAGATTTTATTACACAATAACTTATGACTTACTGATTTAATGATAAAAATATATGAAATTATAATAAAGTTAATCTTCTTCATGTAGTTTCTTTTATGACATGATAAATTTTGTTATTGTCATATGAGCGGTATGTAACCTTTTATTTGAAACTCTTGTGATATAATGATAAATGATACAATAAAATATAACTAAGAAGCACACTAAAAATATTCACTATTCACAAATCTACATTCGTAAGTTACGAAGACAAACAAGCCCAACAAGGTTGATTGTCTTTTAATTTGGGTGAAATGGAAAAGTGCGTTTGGTAAATGATATTTTCGATTTTGATGCATTTGGTAATGCGTTTTTTAATATTTATTGTTTTAAATCTGTATTATAATTTATATTGTATTATTTTGTATTTAATTTCAAGAATTACGTAAAAATAGTGATTTCTCACACTTTTTGGCTACCTGCAATTCATGACCTTCACCAGAAAATATTCTTGCTGTTAGGTAATTCCTATTTACGGTTTACTTGTATTATAAGTTTCAATGGTTAAATCTTTGTATTTAAAATTTATTTTCCACTTATGGTTCGAGGGTATCGATTGTTTTGGCATAATACCAACCGTTTACTTAACATATTGTCACTTAAGGGGCAAATGCTCATTCTAGGCAGTTCCGAAACCTGTTGTTGATTCTTAACATTCGATGATTCTTCTCCACAATTATGTTATATAATTATAATCTCCATAGTTATAAATTGTCTCTTCTGAATGGTTTTAGTTCATAACCCTCCTCAGTAAGGTCCCCTGTCCCTCTTTTATTCCTGCACTACCTTCGTTTCCACCCTAAAAGGGTATTGACAATGCGCACCACCCCAGCAGCCCCCGAAGCCCTGCTTTTCGCTCAAGGGCCAATGCCCCTGGGATATGAACATGGGGTTAGTCACGTGGCTAGGCGCGCGTCTTAGATTCCCCTAGATGTGGCGAAACGCTTTGGCGATAAACTGTCCAGCATCATCAAAGCTTACATGGCTGAGCGCGAAAATCTGCACAATGCGTTGAGGGATTGCTAATACGGTAAAATCTCTTTAGTCCGGTATTCGATAATCCGGATTCTTCTATTATCCGGTATCTTCGATACGGACCAGTAGTTAAAAAACGTGGTTTTTAATATAATTCTATACCATGCCCTTGACGTATGACGTAATTTGTAATCGTTACTCCATTCTTTTTTAATAGTTCTATTTCATTGAGAATTTTTGTTTTCATTGTAAATGATATTCAATATATTAATAAAATAATAAAATATGTATATAACTCTCGTTCATTCATAGTTAAACTCGGTTTTCAGGAAAATCTTCGAGTCTAGGAAAAAAATTCTAATCCGTCACGCTTCATGTCCCGAGAGTGTCGGATTAAAGAGGTTCTAATGTCGAAGGGATAGAGAGGCAGTTTTTCTACGATAATTTCACAAATATAGAACATTTAACTGTTTGATGAACTCTTATTTGCAATGACTCAATTTTAGGTAGGCACCCGGACCAGCGAACGGGAACTGATTCAGAATCATATCTTTCTTTTTGTACCGCCTCCTCAAATAGAATAAAATTTTTTTATTTCAAATTATATCGAACCCATATCCAAACTGATCGCAAAAACCATAACCGATAAAAAGGGTTCTGAAATTTAAGCTCACTTTTACAGATCAATAAAACGTATACGTCGAACAATTTATTGAAATCGAGTCGTTTCTTTCTTAAGTGCAATGATTTCAAGATGAATGTATTCTCTTCCGTATTACTACACGATGTTGTTCTATTAAGATAAAAATATTTTGAATAGGAGATTTCGCGGCCCAGACTTCATTCATAAAATGATGACATAACCAAGATAATCTGGTCGTAGCTAAACCCACGACTTGAATAAATAAATAAATTTATTGTGGAAGACTATGAATGTATTCTGTCATTTATAGAATAATTATGCATAAACTAAGCTATGTTCGGCTAGAAATTTTGGCATAATGGAAGACAATGCAATGAGTTATTATCAGATAAAAAGTAACTAACTAAATTGTATAATGCTGTCAAAACATTGTAATCGTTACTCACAGGGCTGTATTAAAATAAAACACTAAGTTTAAAAAAAAAATTAAGTTTGTAACGTGTAAAACAGCGTGAAGGTCAACGATACTAAATATTTGAATATGGTCTAAGAACTTCCACAGTCTCAAGGAAAGCACTTTGTTTTTACTTTCATATAGTAAAATACATCCAAGGATGGAAAACATTGGATACTTAGAACTAGTCCTCACCAAAAACCACCGAAAATTTCGCCGTTTTCCATAAAACCGGGTGTTTTCGTTTTTAACACCGAAATTCAATACCACACATAAATTTTCGGCACTGAATTTTCGGTTTCGACACCGAATAGTTGAGTGTGTTGTGCAAACACCGAAGATTTTCGAGTAAAAACAAGTGATGTACATTGTTTAAACAAATTGAAGTATGTAATAACTGTGCGTATATTTATTTCAGTTATTAAAACTCATTAGGTATTAGGTTCTTATTCATTACATTAAATAAATATATCATGCTATGTACTGCAGTAAAAACTTTATGTCGGCCATTAATTTGTTTCAGAGTATACGATAAACACTTTTCAGAGGCCTGAAGACGAGATTAATGGATACTAAAAAAGGTTCTTACAAATAAATGTAAGAATGCATGAATATTGAAAAAATAGAATAGTGGTTTTTATTAAGTAATCATTTTTTAACAACAAAATTATTTTTCACGCATTCAGTCATACTTTTTTTATTAATTATTTTATTTGGGTGTATTCATTGCTTACACCCAAATTCAGTGTATACGCCTTCGCTGAAGTTCGGTGTACGAAATAACACCGAATTTTTATACACTGAAAATACTTTAGATGTTTTTGTTGAGGGAGAAGCCTTAAATCTATAAATATAAATACAAATTATATGCTTTTCATCGGTAAGCGCATCACTTGAGAACGACTTGACCGATTTGACTAATAAAATAAATGTTCGTAATAGTCAGAACAAGATTTTTAGGAAAAGAAAAATGGAAAAGTTGCCAGGAAAATTGAAAGATTCGTGAAAAACTGAAAGTGCTTTTTTTATGGGATTTTTGTATGAACTCAAGATCATAACTCACGATTCGAACGATAGATACGAGTCATTCTTTTTTTTTTTTTGTTTGTTTGTTTGAAAGTTTTTCAGGAAAAAATCTGGACACTCTGGACAAAGGAAAGTTGGAAGATTCGGAGAAACTGCAAAACTCTTAATTTTAGTATTCACTCTAGAACATAACTGACGATAGGAACGACATATTTGGTTGTTTTTGTTTTGTTTTTTCACTTGAATTGTGATTCATCGCAATTGTTTCATGAAATGAATGAAGTTTCGTCGTTTTATCTCAAACGTTGTACTGCCGATAGAATTCATCTCGCATGTACAATTTCCCATTGGCGTACTTCTGAATGTATTCCTCCTCAAATTGAATATCCATGGCCACAATCTTTAATAGATACAATGATCACTCAGAAATACTTTTTTTTACACATTTAAAATAGTTTTTCATAAATTCACAAAAAGATCACAAAAAGATTTATTGAAATTTGGACACGAAAACGTGTGTCGGATCAGTTAGTCTTAAATGAGAATGGTTCTACGTCCAATTGAGGAACCCAATAGCCACAAACCGAAATGTGTCTGCACCATTGAGAAAAACGTATTTACCTGATTCGGGTAAGTAGTCAATACAAATGATTGTAAATACAATTGATACCAGTCCCATATGACTGTCTGTTAGTAATTGCCTTCACTATTTCCCCACACAATTGCCTTCATCATCTATGTCCTTCATCGGAGTACTCACTTGACCGTGTCCTGCACATCCCAGCCCATGGTCTAGCGTGTACAAGGTCTAGAGTTAAGCCTTGTTCATCTTGCGTGAAAAATGCAGCAGAGGACATTGTTTGGGCACATTGGTGAGCATATTTGTTAGTCTAATAAAAGAAATATTACTCGAGATATATTCATTGAACAGGAAATGATTCATAAGTTGAGTGAGGTAAGTGGTGGATCTACGGGGGGTGGGGGTTTAGGGGGCTATGTCATTGATATTGGACCTGAACTCAGATAAAATTGAAGTTGATAAATGGCATACTTTGTAAAAGTGTTACCAGATTAATTGTTATTGTTAATAATAATATAATTGTTATTGATATTTTCAATAATACATATTAATGAAATTAATAATACCATATAAATAAAGTTATTAATACTATAATAATAACTTTAATAAATAATTGTTATTAATAATACCAGGTTGTAAATTATTTATTTGATGCATTGTATTTAAAGGTTATATTTATAAAAATTTGTGTAGTAAAACCATAATTTAAAAAAATGCTCACCGGTTGATTACGGACTAGATCTGCCACAGGGTGAAGTCTAGAGAGATCAAAAGAATATTTACCATTTTACAAAATAATTTTTAATGATGAAATTAAAATAAATTAACTTATATTCCAATGTATTGGAATAGTTTGAAATAGTGCTAATATTCAAATCAGCATGCTGTTTATATAAAATGTTGTGAGTTTGAGAAACGAAAGGTCGATAATTTATTAGTTGAAGTGACACTTTTGTAAGGATCCATTACGAGGGAACACATTTGAACAGCTTTAAGACTAAAAATTTCATCAATATTTAATAACGTTTAAGACTAATGATTTTTATATTACTTTTTGTTTCATAGTATTTGATATGGTTTTATTTCCAACAGCATACAACTGGAGATGTTGCAATAGTGTAATGTAGAAATATCACAAGTAAATGTAATAACGGAGAATCCAAGGCACAGCCCGAAGGTACAACTTATTTTGTTGGGGAAAATACTCGAAAAATAAAGGAAAACAATTACAATATCTTTTATTTCCAAAAGATATCTTCCTGTAATTATTCATATTTGTCTCATCTTAACTATTTAATTGCCAAAATATCTGATGTAATTACAAAGTGAAATTTTGGCGTATTACATTTCACAATGTATTATCTGCTTTATAATTTGTTCCAAATTTAAAAAAACGCTGATTTGATGTATTCACGATCTATTCAACGATCCCATGTGGCGCTATCCAAACCTCTCTACCCTGCCGCTGGAACACGGGAAGAAAGAGAAGAAACAAATTCCGGTATTCCTATTTTTTTATGTTCACTGCCGACAATGAGATTGCGTGCATACTGCCATTTGCAAGCGCAGGTTGTACAACTTCAAAATGCGGAGAGAAAAACTCGTAAAGAGCACCTTTTATTTACGAAGATATATTTGACGCATACGTAAAAGGTTTAAGTCGACCTGAAAAGTGGGCTTAAAATCGTCATCGAAGTCAAGCTCTAGCTTCTGGAATATAGTACGTGTATGTTCAAAATTTTAAACCTATGACTATAGTTCAGATGAATCTTGAACTGGAACTGTGATATAATTGTACCAAAACGTTCACTAGCAGTCTGATGCAGCAGGATGATCCTCTCACATCTTTTTTGTTTTATTTTGTGTGTAATAAATTCTCACGGATTCTGCAACTTTTTATTACTTGATAATTCGTAAAATAAAAATAAAATATACAAATCACGTTAGTCATGCCGGGGATATACGTGCAATTATGTCAGAACAGAAATGTACAGTGTATAGATAACTTAACTCAATTACAGTTATTCAAAATCTAATTTAGACAGCTCTATGAAACGAAATCAAGTAGTCGAGAGAGAGACGCCTCAAAAGATACCCGCTCCTTTGTACGAGGACAGGATCTGGGTCGTGCTAACAGACACCGCCCCAAACCACTCATTCTCTTCCTGGCTTACGCACACACACCACCAATTGTTTTAGTCACCTTCATTAGCAGCTAGATTGCTTTTCATTAATGAACCGCGCAGCATGTGATTGACAGAAAGGACAGATAAACACTTGATAACTTAATGAAGGACAAAGTCAATCAATCAATCAATGAAGAATGCCTTCATTATCGGCTTTACAAATAACGAGGTGGATGCACAACAAAAATACACAGTAGCACGTGTTGCAATCTTGTTCCTGCGTGGAAAGATCAATTTTGTATGTAAACGTACTCAGAGGGAATTAATAAGGAAAACGAGAATTCGATTTCGATCAGACGAATGAGAGATAGTGGAAGTAATTAATGTTGAGGACAAGGAGAGGAGCTAGTTAATATTCAAATGCCAAGCCAATGTGCATGCAAACGTGGATGCTTGTGTTGGAGGCTGAACGGAAAGCTCGCATGCTAATCCAACTCGGACTTGGTTACGATAACGTATTGCTCCCGCATCCAAAATTGGTTGCATCCATACTGCCTTTTCTGGAGATGAATCAAGAAAAAAGAAGTTTCATATCGGAACAATGTGTTAATTTTGATACCACAAGCTCTTAATATAAATATATAATAAATGTCTTTTTCTAGTCCGTAGCTATTAAATATTTATTTGTCTGAATTTAAATATGTCGGGTAAAAGATATTATTTGCCATGTCAACCCTGATTACATAATTCAATCTGCTATCATCTAAATTACATTAGAATGGTAATTATAGATCTGAATTACTTTTCCCAAAAACTGATTTCATAATTCAATCTAAAACTATACTTAAGATTAGCCAAAATAGTCGAAGCATAACAATTCAAAAGCGAACAATTAAATTTTTCTTTAATTTCACCAATGTCAAACATAGAGTACTATCTATCAGGTTTACTATAAATATAATAAGCAGATTGAGGTTATCTCGAGATCTTTGATTTAGATATG
>NNCF01127222.1:456670-481512 GCA_002313205.1 Laupala kohalensis
GGACATGTCACGTTAAATTTAGTACACGGCCACAAGTTGGACAGCGCTGAAAAAGATTAATCAACAAATAAAATATTTCTACAACATTATCATACAACTCTACAAACGAGAAATTTAAATTTGAAAAGGAGGAAGTTTCAAACGTTAATTACTAGAACAATACACAAGGTCCGAGAAAACACAGCAGACGGTATATAATTCTCTAAGGTATCGAAATGTGAGCTAGATCGGAGTGGGATTTCGCAAAATGTTGCCCAATGAATAAAACTAATGGGTAAAGTTTATTTATTTGTAACGTGAAACTTTGATTCATCAAAAAATATTATCATTTCAAGCTGGAAATATTAAATAGTACATTTCTTTATTTTTTTAAACTCTTTTTAATATTTAGTTTTATAATAAAATGTTTTTATGTAAATTGTAGGACAGGGTACTTCCGAATACAATTTTCTGTTTTCCCTCGCCGGACATGTCAAGTTCAATATTAATTCTGACCGCATAAATTTATAATACAATGTTGTGTCCTCCAAAGATTGATCAAAGATTTGATGTAAAATGTTCAGTAGTCGCGGGACGTTAAAATCGTCTTGCGAGCCACCAACTGGACAGCACTGAGCCAGATAATTCTTCAAAGGATCATGAAAGAAGCATTAAATTAGCATTATGGTCATTCTCTGCGAACACATTAACCAACAATCTGACTTCTTGCTCATGATTTCACAAAGTTCAAATGACTACGTGTTGAGTGTTTTGGTTGGCCGCCTTCTTTCTAGATAATGTTCCTTGCTTTGTTTATCATCCGCAGAGTTGTTTTATTATTGTTTTGAAAATTCACTATGTCTAAAACTTTCAGTAGATATCAATGGGGACTCCCGAGGGAAATCAGTTTTGTATCAAAAATTTATTCTGTTTAAACTATTGGTATTAATTACTACTATGAATAGAAATGTAACCAAAGGATTGTGTTTGAAATTTATTACGTTCTTTAAAAATTTATCCACTTTGCAATCTACTTGTCAAATATATTTTTTGTACCATGAAAATATTTCTGTATACAAATAATTGAATCGAAATATATTGCCGAACAGCAACATGATGCTAAAATGACAATTATTATTTTTGTGACAAATGAAAAAGATATTAATTTCAAAATAAATTTAAATATTCACAATTTTCACTGGATTGATTATGTAAACATAATTAAAAATATAATATTTTTGAATAGAACAATTAATTTTGTTTTGGGACGATAATTCGTGCGACAACCAACCATCGTTTCATCTTCAACGATGTTCAGAGAAGAATTTTCATTAGGATCCTTTCATTCAGGTCGTTAATCAAAATTCATGTTAAAGGAGAAAAAAGTGAATGTTTTACAAATAACTAACTTATCGAATATCACAGTGAATATGCGTGAAAAGGCTTCGGGCTATAGGTTCATCTGGGTTATCGACGAGTCCCATCACATTGTATGAGACGCGATTACATGCCCGTCATTAAACTGTCTACAAGATCCTCCCAGTGCTGCAACTCGCCCGTCCTTGTCATCACTATTAATTATTATCACGAGACATAAATCTCAGGCCATCGAACGATATTATGATTCACTCCAGCAAAATTGATCAAATTGGAAGAAACGCCAATGAAATCAATAATTTATACTTTGAGGCGTGATTTATAACCCAACTTCGACAGTTCTTCAAGCAAATCGGTCCCCTCGAAAAATTGTGTTGTTGGAGTATGTATAAAAAATTAATCTGGAGTAATTTATTTTGTCTCGTATCAAACCTCAAACCGCGCCACTATATCACCACGAAAACACACAACCGGCTTTTCCCCTTTCTCGTGCGTTGAGGACGCAGGCGAATTGTTCTCTTGACAGATTCGTTTCATAAATAACTCACCCCACGTGGAACTTTCTCAAAGGAGCGATAGATAAATCAACAACAAACCGAAATGTCAGTGGGACAGCGCGATAAATCACGAAGCCTGAAGCAGCAGCCAGAGTGGAGCGGAGCGTTCGCGATGGTAGCAGCAGCAACAGTGGCGGCCATGGCGGTAACCATGGTCAGCGCTCCTGGTGTCATTTCGCGGAGACGGTAGTGGAAAGCGGGTGCGAGATGGTTCCTGTGAATGGAATGCGGGAGGTTATGTAAAAGCACTACCACATTTTGACGCAGCGAAAAGGAAAATCCTTGTTGGAAGATGGTAATTTGTAGTGAAGGGGCAATCCATAAATTAAGTAACGCAAAAATTAACGTTTATTTGCACTCTCCGCCCCTCCATTACGCTCAGGTCACGAACTCTTACGTCCCATAAATATTTTGTAAAGCTAACCCTACCTCCCCCCGCCGTTTAGAAAAGTTTTTGTTGCTTTTCGGAAAATGTGGAGACAAATTTTGATCCATTGACTTAATTGTTCGTTCCTCAATTGTCCTGTTGTCTCACACAGTGGTTGAGTACATGGTTTACAGTGATAAACTCAAAGCTTTAAAACAGTCCATAAAGCATGCCCTCTAAAACAGCGTTACGTACTCTACCCCGCCGTAATCCACTGGAATGATATGATATAACCCATCTCCCACCCAGTATACGTTACATAATTTATGGTCGGCCCTAGCTAGCCACCCGTAAAAACTTCAAAGGATTATTTGGCTCAGTAACCGCAATTAATGTAGGACGACACAAGATAAACAACAAATTATTTTAAGAAATTTTATTTCAATAATTCATATTTAGTTTTCTATGTTGGGTTGATGTAGTTATACGCAATATTCTCGAAATAGATTTTACGAAGCATGATAAATTAAAAGTCGTTTTCATGTTGCTCATTTCTTTATTGGTATTAGAAATGAGCAACATGAAAACGACTTTTAATTTATCATGCTTTGATAATGTTGCTAAAGCTCCACAATTACCAAGTAGATTTTACGAAATACACTGTCTGGAATTGGCGTACCGTAAAAAAACGATGAAAGCACATGAGTTAAATAAATGGTGTTATCCATTCAAACTGGAAAGAAGTGGAAAAAGAAATTAATTGTTCAATGGAACGTTGTTTTTCAATTTTTCCATTCTATAGACAATAAAAATTGTTAATGAATAAAATAAGTTTTCAGTACAAGATAAAGATAGGTCATATTAGTTTATTTGATTATTTGGTTCAATGTTTCTGCATTTCTAAATAACAGAAAATGTTACTTCATATTAATATTATAGTTCATACGAAAGGAGCCCGATAAATAATTGAGAATGTATATGATAATATGTAAGAATCAATTGTTGGTCGGATTGTATGTAGATTTGTATGTAAATTTCGATAAAGAACCTGTTAAGGAAACAATAGATTATGAAAGAAGTGAAACGTGAATAGCGTATTTGCTATGACTTTAATCCACTACTTTTATTACTTTTATGACGTCATTTTGATGTTAAATAGAGATACATGGAGAACGCGATTATACATTCATGTTACTAATACTGTTACATGAGGGAACATATTATATGACAAATGTGTATCATCAAGTGATACAATGCAATATATACAAATGTGTACAGATTTTCCTGCATTTACAACGAAAACTAGTGGCGAAAAATCATTGCACAAACTTTCTCAAATACGTTTCTCCATCTGCAGCATAAAATGAGAAAAAAATTGTATAGTGAAAAGGTCTTTTTTGGCGTGGTCCTCTATATTTTGGTCGTCTTCCAGTGCTATATTCATGCTCAAAGTCGCTAGATGAACTTATTACTGTATTTTTTTAAATTTGAAAGTAAAAGGAATATTCAGAATATTATTTGAAAAAGCATTTTTTGACAATAAATTTATTTATTTATTCATAGTGGCATATTATATTATAAATATCGTAGAAGTGGTACGTAAATGTTATTTCGTTGTAGACAAATTGATGTATTTTCGTATCTGCAGTGCGTTTGATTCATTTCAGTTTACGAAAATTGTATTCTACGTCTGCTTTGTCCATTTACACGACGAAATATTATTCAAGCTTCTTGAAACAGTAAACTCATGTGTAGCAGACAGAAATTATTTTACTGCGTCTATACCAAACTTTCAAGAGAATTACCGCTAACGCGGATGTAATGCGTACTTATTGTACCTTACGTACAGAAAATTTAAACCAAATCTTTGGAACCGTTTTTGAGAAGCATTCAAAAGAGTACTTTGACCTTCATGTGAAGTACCCTTTGTCTTAAAGTAAAAACAAAATTAGAGCACGTTCATTGACAACAAGTAAATTCTACCGTAAGTACGAAATGCGTATAAAATTGATTGATTAATTTGCTCGGAATCGCTGAGCACAGACGGGCAGACGGACGGACGTTATGCTAAAAATCACTTTTTCAGAATCGGATATTTCTTTCGAAATTTCGCTTTAGAATTTTTTCACGATTACAATACTTTCTATATGCTACGTTCACGAGAAAGTAAAAATAGAATTGTATCATAAGATTTCGTCCCAGAAGGTGTGTAGCATACTGGTNCTGTAAGCAAGAAATAACTATAGTTGGAGCAATTTAGTGTATGTTTTTCAGGGGCGGAAACAGACTAAAGTTTTAGTCGGGCAAAATAATGTAATTTTGGGCATAGTATGTTCCAGAAAACATTTCAACCTTAGAAAAAAATTGAAAATGTTAAAGCTAGCTGTAAGTTTAGGTCATCTAAGTGCTAATTTGAGCGCGGTTTGGTACAGTCACTCCCTACTTTCGAGATTAATTTACAATTCTTTTGTGCGACATGGGGAAGTGATAGATGCAAAACGTAATTGTGATTAAAGATGAAAAAATCAAATATTTGAGGTATAGAAACTTATTTTTTCAAGGACAAGAATCAATCAGGGGCGCACCCACGGGGGAGGGTTCTGAAACTGATACTTGAGAGTTTAGGGGGCTCTGAAATTTTTTACGAACGCAGGTTCCAGCCACGAATTCTCCGCCCTACCAGGGTCTGTAAATCTCACAACGTAAATAGAAATATCAGTTTACAATCATCTCCCATTCCGAAGACGGCCTTCTCAACCTTCCTCTCAGAGGTCAAGACTTCATACGGATGTGTTTGTATAACTCTTACGCATTGAGGCGATATCAAGAATATTTCTCTAACTAAATGCATAAAAATATTTTAGTACCCTCAAGCGGGGTTCCTCTTGGGTAAGACTCTCATATATAATCATAGTGCCGGTTTTCTATAAGAAGAGGTATTTCATAAAGTTTTATGTTTCCATGCTGGTCTATTACTAGACGGTGTATCATCTAATCAGGGTTAAATATGAGTGATTAGTTCAATTATTAGTAGATCTTGTGGCATTAGTATAAATAATTTTTTACTCACACAAAAATTCCTATCAAAATTCATGAGAAAATATTTATGAAGAAGTGTAATTAAAGGGTATCTAATCTGCCCTCTTCCTGAATAATTTCTCTGAGCGTATATAAAACTATTTAAAAGTAACACGATTTAACTGACGATTGAACAGAATCATAATCTGAAATCTGAGGCCCATACCAAATTTCATTGTCCAGTGACCGATACGTTATCAAAACGCCTGAACGTTTAGTCCTTACGAGAATTGAAAATAACCCTAGACAGCTGTTGAATTCAGGGAGCCGTTGCTGGGTCATAGGCGAAGTAGCCCACGTGTGGGCAGGGATATCTTTCCACGCGTGTGGAGAGTGAAAGGTCGAGCAAAACGATCATGTTCGCAGAAAGATGGTAGTGGCGATCATACCGCCAACTGGGCTGCTTCAGTTCAGTGCGGAGTGTTCGTTCTTTTCGTGAAGGTAATCTTTGTAGTAAAACTTACTAAAAATACAATTAACCATGAAAATGGCATTAAACTATTATTTTATAGAAACTAATACAAATTAATATTGCTGATGTGGATAGTCAAGGGAGTGAAAAAACAATCATACTTGGAAGCGGGAAGTCTAGTTGTCAAACAAATACCGGACAATTAGTGAGTTCTAATTTAATTTATTCAACCTGCAGGTTTGTAGCCCAGGGTATTATACTCGAGTCCCTTGTCTACAGACTAATAGTGATTATTGTGCAGTAATTTTCTAGTTTTATTTAAAAAACTTTTACAAAATTACCATACAAAGATTAAATTAGTAGATCAATTAGTTGAAGTATTGATGATAATGTAATATATTTTTTCAATTTTGATCCCGATTTCAGTATTTTTGCCTTTATTCCAAATATGTTTCCGATTCCTGAAAACTCAGTGAATCCAGAATCATGGTCAAAAGCAAATTTTCAAATGTGACGTATGAATAAACTTATGGTCTCCTGTTGATTACGAATTGACACAAGAAAGCCTAAGCAGCAAACGGGTGATAATTCATGTCTAGCGTTACTATGGAACAACAATCAATGCGCAATATTCATTCGAGGAAATAAGTCTTTTAAAATGTATTTCACTCCTTTGTTGCGATTGATAGTCACAATATATCACATAATTTACAATAGGATGCGAAAGATGTGACTTACTGAAAAATCGATCATATAATTTTTTTCTTATAAGTCGTTATTTTTTCAGAAAAGCGTTTTCTTACCGAGGAAGTACTTTTTACTCCTCGTAATATTTAAATTCTCCTTTCTGTTCTACATCGACTGGCCTTTTCGATCGCGTGTGATGAAAAGACTTCGCATCTTTAGGTTTTTTACTATTGTTTTCATTTATATACTATCGAACCCATCATTGAATCCATATTCACATTCCTCAGGTCCCCTCCCCATAAATAATTCCTGGGTGCGCCCCTGAACAAAATTACTGGTGAAAAATGGTGCTGAAGCTGCGGTTTTTGAAAAATTTAGTACAAGTGCTGTATACGACTGGGACTGTGAAAAAACACGGCTAATATTTTCTCTTCTCGGTACAATGTCTAGTTACGATGACACAAGTATTTGTAGTACACTTCTGTCGTCACTGTTACGTTCGCGTCCTATCTAGTTGTTGTTCATTCTTCCGCCACGGACTGGTAACATTCAACAATGTTTTACCAATTGCTACCAATGTTAGTTGATAATACTGATCAAATAGTGAGGGAGTGCTCTCAAATTAATATAATTTAAGTGGAAGATTTTTATTTATCTCATCTCGGATGCAGTCTGCTCGTAAGAACTATCGTTTGATAACAAATACTACAGTATTGCAAAGCGTTGCCGAGCAGCGATCCGCTAAAACACAACCGCCATTCAAAACTCATGGACCTCCGAAGACCACTCTATTCCCACGAGCGTATCATCTGTCATTCACATCGACTCCCACTCTCACAATCATAATGGCACCATCATCGCCGCCACTACAACACTGTCAAACTGGGTATGGCACGTTGTGCGTTGTTAAATCGTTTCTACAAATATACTGCGGTACTAATTACTGACAAAAAACCGTTCAAATGCGTCGGAGTCTTTGAAAAGCGTCAACGCCTTTCCGCGACTGGAAACTCTTTCTGTGGGATTTTAGAGGGAACATGACTCTGAAATGTCCCTTGAATCCGCGCCAGGTGCTTTTACAGTAATCAAGGTGCCTGAGTTTCACGATAAAAGAAAAGTTACTTGAAGAAATGCTCATATTTTAATTATATGTTGACGAGAATTTAGCCTTTATTCTACCTAACCGTGATTTGGGTGATTGAATTGGAAAGGAGAAATGTTGAGTTGTCGGGGAATTGATGGTTCCGAAACAGACACTTATTTGTAACAGCGAGGGAAAGTCAAGGTGAAAACCTCATCGTAGATTAGAATTTACGTTCTACCACTGCGCGATATAGTGAAGGTGAACACGTTCTATCTCGACCAACGCTGTCGGTAATCGGAAAAATACGCAACGGTTTGAAAATAAACAATGAATTTATTAAGGATTAGACATCCAATCAAATTCATTCACTCGTTCGTCGCACAAATGATGTCCTTTCCAGCGAATGCTGTGGAGTATTTTGGTAAAGCAAAGTAACAAATTAAGTGGAAGATAAACATGCGTAATTTTCATCATTGTTAATAAATGTCATCTAGGTATTAACTAATCAAGTACAAAACGTACTATTAAGTAACCGTATTTTAATAGAATAACTTATTTTAATCCTATATGTACATATAATATTATAGTGTTATTGCGGTAGTAAAATGTTTTTTCATTCAATAAAAATATATCTTAGAAACTTAAAATCGCTCTACATCTATCGTATTAGATACATTAATAGCTTCACAATTCATTTCCACTACTCGTGAAATGCCGAGTTTTTAAAATAACGTAAGCGTTAACCATCACACGACAAGGGCATTGATAAATCACTCCAAATCATAAGGAACTTCACTTAAGAGATTTCGTGGTTTAAGATTGTTACATAAATAGACACAAGGTAACACAATGGATCTCTGATGCGAGATCGTCTCAAAGCTATTCAATAAATGGAGCAAAGACAAGTATGTTTGCAGAGCAACCGGTCACTAAGTTCTTTTTCGGCCCAAGAGTGCAGTGTAAACAACAAACATAAGAGTGAAGGACAAGCAACCTGTGTATACAGGATAACTGTCTAGAATTCCCGCGAATAAGTCAACACGTAAGTTTAATTCATGCCTTACGAAAATGCTATGGAAGGCTAAAAGATAATCTTTGATAGCTCTGGGCTTGCGGACTCGCTTGCCACGGAGATATTCCGGGTTTGATTCCCGGTGGGGCCAGAAAAATTGGCAGATTTTCACTCTTATAGCTGTGATTGAAAATTTTTCCCTCTGTGGCTGAGCACCGCAGTGATAATACTCGGATACGGCAATCTAGATTCCAACTGTATGCTGTTCCCTCCAAAGCGCTTCACGTTGTGTGTAGTGAGTAAACCCACATAGAGTTGTGCCTTACTAGCACTCGTCACCGTGGTCTTTAGTGGACCGAAACGAGAATGCATACATACAAATAATAAAGTATAGATGAACTCTACTATGATTATGTTCTCTATTTATTGAGGAAAAACGAAGAAATCCATAAAATGTAAACATTTAAGCATTAATTTTTCTGTCTTCTGGGGGAGAGGAAAGCTAGAGACTTGAGTACATTTTATAAAACATCGATTGCCGAAAAATAATTGAAATTTTTTAATGATCTCATGAAGGATCTTATAAGGGGACCATCTAACATTTCCTATCATAATAACCGAAGAATACATGAGAAATACCTGATCTAGTACAGACATGACGCACAGAAATGTATTCGAGTTTTGTTTAAGATTCTTTAAATAATATTCGAAACCTTAAAAAGTCAAACGATTCACATTAACGTAAAACTAAGTTTGAAAGAAATCTTCGTCGTGTGGGATACACAATTTGTTAATAACTAAATAGAGATATCCATTTTCAATTCAATAATCGTAATAATAATTCTTTCTTCTTTAATAGCTCGTAATTATTTAGTGAAGTAAGAATAAACAATTTAAAAATTAAAAATATATGGAAACAATAGGGAACGAGTATGTAATTTTTTTAATCAAATTACTGCAAATAGATTAATCCTATTCTTTTTTATTTACTTCTCTTTATCTTTCTCTATTAATAAAATATATGACGTTTATTTGAAACGTGAACTATGAATTGGCATAACCTTTGAAATATTATAAAACTTATTTTAATAAACCGAATACTCAAGGAGTAAAAACGTAATAGGTAAACAAGAAGTTGAACGACATTTGCTTTTGCTTACTTNAGTTCCATTGATAAAGAAAGTTTGAGTAAAATATTTGATAACTTGCGTAAACAACAAAGATTGTCTCTGTGAGAAATAAACAAAGGATTAGATTACCCCACACTTTCAAGAGCTGCTGTATTTCAAGAGCTTAACCAAGGTTTCTCTTTTAAGGTTGTGCTCAACGATTTTGACATCGAATTCTTATCTACAGAGTATAAGAAGTGATCGGGAATGCCCAGCATCTCCACTAACATGTTTCAAATCGTCGCTGTTCTGAGCCTCGTGGCTGCCGTATACGGTAAGTTACATTTTTTATCGTATGTTTTGCAAAGGATTCATTCCTCTTAATAATTCAGTATTCGTGTTTTATAGCTTAATATAGACATGATAAAATTTGGTACTATTTCAAATTATTTGAATTAAGTGAAATCATTTTTTTTTTTTTGTATATATGTATGAAATTTATAACTTCTTGTTTTTAAATGCACTTGAATAGTTCATTTGTAGTACGTCATGCATAGCAAATTATTTAAGTATCAGATATCAACTAATCCTTCGAGATCGTGTTACTCTTCTAAAGTTAGAAACTCTTCTCAATATAAAAGCCAGGAAAATAAAAGTAGCAGCTTGAAAAATCAATATTTAGTACGACCATAAATGATTAAGTTGACCTTGCCTTTCCTCTCCATCTTGAAAGTTAATGTTATGGAAAGCAAAATCAGTAATTTTTTCAAAAGAATTGTAATTAGTAAACGTATTTACAGTTCACACACGTATATCACGACAAAAAACCGTTCTTCCATAATCGTAAAAGTTAGAAACGAATTATCAGAGAAGGAACGAGCATGAAACTGGAACATTAACATCTTCAAATCTTACTGAGCTACACAGCCAGATTTCTGAACCAGAAGATCTATTGTTTAGACAACTCCGAGTCGGAAATCACTGTACTTCTTGGTATGTGTTTCAGTAGATAGTAGTTACATAAATGGTAGGAATAGTAAACGTTATACCCCCGAGTAAATACTGGTTGTACATGGTCATTGGTCATATACTACTGGGGTATTGATGGCATTTTTTAAAACATTGATTGTATTTATACGATGCTCTTCGGAGGTTGTAACTTGAATTAGTTCTTACTGAAGAGTTAGAGAAAATTTCTTTAATATGAATTGTGATGTTAAAATCTTTGAATACAATGTTTAACTAAGTGTTCACATTTAGGCGCTCCTTTGAATTCCTACGGCCATGGTGGAAGGATAGTGAATGGAACGGATGCAAAGCGAGGTCAATATCCGTTCCAGGTAAGCATTTGCCAATCATCGGAAAAACCCTTCTTCAAATACAGCTCTCAATTGTTATTAATGACATAATTTTACTATTAATATACCAATATAACATACTATAAAATAACTTCCTTTAAAATAAATAAAACAATTTGCATGATACGCGTTTCAAACTAAAAACTGTGAGAGCAAACGTGTATTATTCCTTTCACAACACGCAGAAAAACACACATTTGTAAAAATTGATTCCTTGAGACCCTCCACAGTATGCTTCGATAGTATTGTTTCTTCCATAAATTTCTTGAATTATTTTTTATTTATTTATTATTGCCCGAATTTCTTTACCGTCGTATGATTATTAGCAATTATGTTTCGTTATTTTTCTTTTAAATAACATTCTTACTCTGTGGTCTATATGTTTTTCGAAAATTTCTTGTATTACAATATTTTTTTAATAAAAATTCGAAACCGAAAATACACATTTTCAATTTTAAATATTTCACTGAACATGGCGCTAATCACTGCGTATTGTATTTACTTAAATTACAATATTTGCTGTTGTTTCACAGATCTCTCTCCGGTATTATGGTAGTCACAGCTGTGGAGGAAGCATCATTAACAACTTAACAATTCTCACTGCCGCCCATTGCGTAGCCGGGTGAGTGAGGCAGGGCATAAATCCACTTAAAATTCAATTTTCTTCTAAGTAACTTTAAAAACTAAAAAAGGAAAACATTTACAAAGAAAATTGACACATTTTCTTTTCACAGGGAGGAACCCAAATATTTCTCAATAGAAGCTGGAACGCTAGAAATAGCGTCTCGTAAAGGAGTAATTGTGCAAGTTAAGGAAATTAAAGCACATAAGAGTTATGATTCCTACGATAATTTTATTCACGACATTGCAGTGTTGCGGGTAAGAGACAAACAGGTCATTGTAAATATCAAATCAATTGACTAATCAATCAACTGTTCTAAAATTTAAAGCGAATTAATGTATACGTAGGATATGAAATATTTATCAATTTGGCGCGAATTTTTATTATTTTAAAACATGATATTTATCTTGCTTCCTTTTTACCTTACTACAAGAAAGGTATTGTGTAAGGTAAGAATAATAAAAAATTCGAGGTCTCTACTTTTCTTTCCCTTTCCTCGGTGTTATACGAAATAGATTCACTTGGTGTGGCTTACGATAAGATTTCACAAAATTCAATTCATTCTTCCAGGCAATTTTTCTCTCTTTATTACCGACTTAAATTTAAAATAATGATCACTTTAATATGAATAATTAGGTTATTTAAATTTTATTGAAATATTTAAAAATATTAATAATTAAACACTTTTACATCAAATTGATGTTCACGCACGAACAGCAAAACTGACGTTTTTCTCTTTCTCTGTCACTTAAAAAATTTACATTTCATACTGTACGATATATTGTACGTTTTGTGTAACATCTTAGAATTTCAACGCAAGCTCTTCACAGTTAAAACACATTTATTTACATTTATTTTGTGTCATGGTTTAATTTTAAGTAATGTAGGACGTTCGAGATAATCATTAAACCTATTATACAGCTAAAGAACCACTCTTCCTCCACAGTTAGAAGAACCCCTAGAGTTCAGTGACATCATTCAACCTGTACCACTTCCTCAACAGAATCAGGATACACCTGCAAACAGCACTGCAACAGTAATCGGTTGGGGTTTGCCTTATGTGAGTAATTTTAACAATAAGTTTTAAATTTTCACTATCAATAAATAATTTGGATTTAAAATTAAAAGCTACTCGCATTTTTTTAAAATTATTCTGGAGAAGTAGTACTCAAATATTTTCAATCCTTCATCGTAAAATACTGATCGGTAAAATCGAATTAAATATGCAAATAAGAATAATGTTTTGGGCACATAGAGTAATAATTTTTAATTTGTTATAAGATTATATAGATTTGTCTCAAACTCATT
Organism: Laupala kohalensis; assembly: GCA_002313205.1. Taxonomy (NCBI): domain Eukaryota; kingdom Metazoa; phylum Arthropoda; class Insecta; order Orthoptera; family Trigonidiidae; genus Laupala; species Laupala kohalensis. The sequence continues at coordinate 469,621 of NNCF01127222.1, forward strand.
TTGCAGGATACTTCCATTATGTTTTTGGTGATTTCTTTTATTTACTATATTAGATATATTTTTACTATTTTGCTAGTTTACAAGTATTATTTTCTATTTTTTTCCTTTCAAATCAGTTCCTTCTATATTATTCTCTCATCGAGCCATTGACGTACCCAAGGGGAGGAGAGGGGGCCATTTGTCTCCCCTAAATATTCTAATAGCCAAAATTAAATACAAAAATAAATATAGAAAAGTCATTTTTGCCAATCTCATTTTCCAGTCGTAAATGATACATCTGGTCAACAAATAAATCTAATAAATTTAATACATTTTTACTCATTCGTAATCTGTAATTGAACATAAAGCATGTGTATTCATATCACACCAGTTTTTTTTTTGTCAAAAGACCGTTTGCTCATTGAGTGACAACTGGTGAGCTCCACGAGCTCTACAAACTTAGTTATAACTATTTCCCCTTTGTAATATATCGATTCATTGCTCCACAACCCTACTACTTGAAAACCCCTTGCACCTAGTACTTCCAGTCAAATACTTCATCTTTATCTCAAGTTACTGTTGCGCAGAGCGGTGGCAATGTGATGAGGAAGCTGCAGAGTGTGGACGTCCAGATCGTGTCGGATGAGGACTGTCAGGCCATTCACAGCATGGCAGGCATGACTCCTCATGACAGCAACATCTGTGCAGGCGTCAATGGAGGCGGAAAGGGACAATGCAATGTAAGGACAGATGAAGCGTCTTTCGTGTATTACTTTTACCTATTTATCCTGTATACTCACATAAGACCAGAAAGCATTGTATGAATTTAACAGTTTGTTTAATAATCTTCGTTATCCACCATTGCCTCTACAACGTTAAAGAATATTTAAATTTTAATCAAGTGATTACTATGAGTTTCAATATTACATTAAATATTGTTTAAAATATTATAAAAATTGTTTTTATATGATTCTAGTTAAAGAAAAGTTATTCGTTGGAAGTGTCATTAATATTTTTGTTATTATTAATGTCGCATTTGTACTAATTATAATAGTTACAAATCATATTGGCATTAATAAATAGAGAACTCCACTCCACGTATCTTTTCAAATATTAAATGAGCTACTGTCTCTGAACCCTTGAAGGGACTCGATGGGATGGTCTCTTGCTTATTTTTTACGCAGTATACTTCTTTTATTATACAATCAATTTATTCGTTTGATCACAGGGTGACTCCGGTGGACCTCTTCTAGCTAATGGAGAGCAAGTAGGCATCGTTTCTTGGTCACGCAAACCTTGTACCATTGCGCCGTACCCTGGAGTCTTCACTGAAGTTTCCTGGTACATCGACTGGATCAATGAGCAAATCACTGAATGACTTCATCAGTTAGAGAACACACGAAGCTTGCAAATGAATGCAATATTACTCGACAAGAATTTTTCAATTTTTACTGATTTATTATTGAGTGTTTTACCAATGATTCAAGTTTTTCTCATATAATATAATATTTATTGACATTCACATCACCTAAAAAGATATAATAAAGCACTTATTAAAATACTCCCGATATAAATCCGAACGTATCCTTGGAATACGTAGTGAAGAGTTTTACTAATTTCTTTGCTTCGTTCCGAGACGATGAGGTCAACATTACGCTGCAACCATTTGGTTCAGAGGGTAGACAATGTACTTATTTTACAGGAGACTGAGTAAAACTGGGAATTCACATGTACGTTGAAAAGTGAATAACAAACCCTCACCAGGATACAAACCACAGTCGTCCCATCTGCGGTCGCGCGCTCTACTACTGAGCTACACCGCCTCAATATCATTTATAATAATAATAATAATAATAATTCCATTGAAAGTCAAACTATCCCACAACAGGCCCCGAAGGTGCCCAAAAGATTCGCGGAGGGTAGAACTCCGCAATTACTTGACCTCGGCAATACCAGTAGTAGGAGGAGATGTGGTCAGCATCGCTCTCCGACCGGTTTGACCCCAGAATAGACCTTGATACAGCAGGATGAGTTGGCCTGGGAGTCAGTCTGCATGTTGAGATGTGATGAATAATCGGGGATTGAACCCCGGTCATCCAGCCAGTAACTCAGAGCTCGCTGACTCCAATAATTCCATTAATAACAATATTTCTTATTACAGTCAACAGAATTTATCAAAATACCAACCACTGTGTCCAAACGGGTGTGAGAATTTGGATCTCCAGATCAAAATATACTGAGCAAATATGGTGAATTAAAATTGAATTTATAGCCGACAAATGTTCACGGTTTGTCATTCTCTCACCCCTTCCTGTGTAAATTACGGATGTTATTATCTCTGTACATTATAGTACTTTCATTTCAAAATTTAAAAAACGTAACACAATATTTAGTGGGAAATTACTCAACTACTTTAAAGATCTAAAAGGGGTTTCTTTTAATATTACATGACAGCATTTGCCATTATACATCAAGGTACAAAGTAACTCTGTCTTAAGTTCCTGTAACATATATCACACCCATAATAAGCGAAACTTAACAGGGTTATCAATCACTGCTTATTCTTTCGTACGTATTTCCTTTCCTGTGACATTGGGGCACAAAAAAATCGAATAATACTGTATGTGAAAATTAGTTCATTTTAAGGTGTATCGTTTTGTTTCCCACGCTAAGGGCAGATATTCCGTAGACCGTGAAGGAATCGTAACATCAAAATTATATTTGCTACGATTTGAAACATTCGTAACTTCTGCTCAAGTGCTGTCCTCGTCCAACGTCAGATGGGGCAAAGGTTCGCTCTGCGCATCTTATTCCCATTACCGTGGAAATTTGTCCCACTGTTTAAAAAATATCCAACAAAACAAATTTAAGGGCATTTTTATATCAAGAAAACATCATGAAAACGATAGTGTTATCAAAAAAGAACATTCTGTCATTCTTCTTCTTATTGGGCTTTGGCCTTCGCGGAGGGTAAAGCTCGCACGATTTCTTGACCCCGGCACTAGAAGGAGGAGATGTGGTTAGCATCTCGCTCCGACCCGTTCGACCCCAGGATATATCCTGGTACTCATTTTATAGCAGGCTGAGTAGGCCTGGGTGTTGAGGCTTGATGACATTCTGTCATTACGTCAGTTATTCATGAAAAAGTGAATAATGAGAACCGAACTTAAATAGTTTGGAGAGTTCGGGTATTTCTTCGACGAGTATTTTTAATTATGGTTTTTAATTGGAAACAGCCTCCTTCGTGCATACTCGTACTATTGGGCTCCTTTTGGAAGGGCCTCAATAAGAGGGTGGTATTTTCTTTTGCTCTTGTAATTCCAAAAATACTTGTATTACTTGATTAGTTTCATCATTTAATTTTTTACAAACATGCACTAAGTTATTAGTTCAGTTAAGACGTAAAATATGGAGATTATGTCGAATAATATGTGAAAATTAAATACCTTTATCCATATGTACTTCAATCATTGGGTACCAATTAATTATAAATAATTATCCATTGCTAATTCGAAACGATTGAAATGAGACAGATGTAAAGAGAAGGAACAGAGTGTATCGTGGGGCAAAGGTTCGCAATCGGACCTTTCCTTCATCGCTGAGTAAATTTACACATTTCGCGGCGGCTGATAAAGCAGCCGTTCCCAATCATCTCATGATGCAAATGCAGAACTCAGAACACCATTGTAAAGCCATATCAATATACTCAAGAACTGTGTAATTATATTACATTCTCAAGAAAAGAGTGCTGAAATCATAATCCAAATGCGTAACGCGAAAGAGAGTCTTTTTTGCTACATAATCACGACTAAATCCTTGAACCGATTGTGATGAAATTTGGCAAGGAGATTGTTTAGATGTCCAGGATGAGCAGAGGATGGCTTTAATTTTTTGAATATGTGATAAAAAAGATAAAATGGTTTTTTTTACAATAAATGTCTTAAAATCGGGAAAATGAGAGTTCTATTTGCATACGCTGCCTAAATAGTCAGAGATAGGTGACAACAATGAACGGCAAAATTGTTTGCCTCAAAGAATTCGACACAAAAGTCCGCTACAGAATATGTCTGTACACAAAATTTAACCTAAATTTTCTATAAAACGTTATTAAAATAGAAATGTTAATACACTTCAATTTAAGAGAGTAATTTAAGAAGGAAAAAATCAATCATCATAATTTAATTGATTATTTGTTTTGGGTACTAAGCAAAGATAAAAACGTCTTTAAATCGTAAAAGTTCAAGGAATAGTTTAAATTTCACAAGAACTTCAACGAAATGATGTAGCCGCGTCATGTCTGGGAAGCGGATATTCGACCGGCGTGGATTCGCGAGACGATGTAGTGTACAGTCAAGTTTTGTATTAAATTTGTATTATTGTGGATTTGAAAAATTGGGGTGAAGTACAAGTTTAAAAAAACAAGTAAAATTATTTTGATTTTACAATATAGATAGCTTCTATTTTTTCCTGAGTAAAAGATTAGTCTAAGAAAAGTCCGGGGCAGCGCCACGTAATAAGCTAGAAATTATATTATACCAATAGACAGACTTATTTCATTATTTCTGTCCATAGATGAATTCCGAAATGATATTTTCGTTATGTGTAGAGAGACTATAAAGGTTAAGACCACACTGGAGATAAACAATTTCAGAACGATGAATTGTACATGTGCCCCGCGGGCACCTGAGCTCCACGCTACCCTATTTGAATTCCTACCTGTACCAGCACACCACAAGCCCATATGAGATGTGCGTAAGCTTTTGGTGGAGAAGCGGGATTCAACCATAAACCACAACCTTTATGGTAGAGTTCGCTGCCACCAGCTTGATTTCCCCAAGCAATCAAACACACGAGTAATAACAATAAAACATTTAATTCAAATTAAATAAAGCTCTGAATATTTACAAATGTAGACAAACTCGCAAATCATAAATACAAGTTTGAACTTGTTATTACTTGATATTGCTATCTAAAAGCAATAATTACACACAGTTATAACTACTGGTGTTATGAATTAACTCGGAAATCTACCCAGATTATCCGAAGTTCAAAAGGTTCCAAGTTGCTATCTCGAAATAAATAACTGTTCCAAGCTATGTTATTCGCGCCTATAGCAAGTAATAGAATTACCGCAGCAATTCTCAGTGGTCTGACGACCAAACTAACCAAGTTACATATTAAATAACTTGCGTACTTCTATACGCTTTCGCACTTGTCTCAAAGTCTGAAAGCCTCCAGTATAAAAGTCACTTAGGAGCTGAAATCCCTCCAATATATATTGAGGCGGAGGTCACGTGACTGCCTCTTCGCCCGTTCCCAACACCCCACCTCGGCTTGGTCACTCCTCAGCTTCCGAGAAAAACTGCCTTTTCGGATGAACACTATTTCTGTCAACTGCTGAAATATTCCATACACACTCATTTTCCTTCTCCGGGAGTTCATCTCAGTTTTTCAGAAGTAAAAGGGGGATCTGCCTCTTCACAATACGAGAGGTCTTATCGCGCACCTTTCCTTGTTTGCCGGCGACGGGCATGGCTCTTAATCGCATTTGGTATTTCCGGCGAGCACAGTGCTTGAAATTGTTATTTCAAAATCTGTACTGGCCACGATGTTACACTACCCTGCTAACATTCGCCAAGACCGCGTGTCACAGCGGTGCATATGTTTTTTGTTAGGCGCACATAAATGGTTTGCATTCCATTCTCGCTGTTAAGCATAAAGTTAATCTCGTCCACAGACATCTATTCTTGAAATCTTTTTCCTGCAATTGCATCAGATACCCTCGCAAGATAGATATGAAACAAACGATATGTATCGTTATCTCGTTTGCAAATTCATTTTCAACGTAATGTAAGGAAATATTTTTAGATATTTAATGTCAATACTAGCCACAAGGTCATCAAATAACTTTTGCATGAGGAACTATCTTGCCGAAGGAATTATACGTCAACTTCGCTGTTCACAAAGTTGGTCTTTGGAGACAGATAAAAAGGCGAGTCCTTATCCACTGTGAAGAGATTCGTAGGGTATATATAGAACGTGCAGGACCAATGAAAACAGGAACCACGAGGACTAACGAGCTCGCAGACACAGGTTCATCTCTTGGTTCTGGTAGGATAATATTGGCGTAATGAATGCTCGGATGGTACTACATACTCCCGTTGTTATGAACAAAACTAATGATTGACTGTTTATGAAGTCGACAAAGAAATAAGCTACTGAGAGGCTTTTGTGTCAGCCTCGAGCACGTCTAGTGCCCCCTATTGCTTCTCTATCTTAAAGCATCCTCTTATACTCTCAGGCAACCTGCCCTTCAACCCTAGTCGCGTCACAACCCACGATGCTCTGCCGAGCTACAGTCATCGGTCCCTACCCTGCCTCACACCGTTGGCTGTTATACTTCGATCCCTCCTTCATATGATGCACTCCATCAGTCTACGAGGAACTCGAATCCCTGTGACACAGTACGATAAGTGGCATATACTATTCTTTGCAAAATAAAATTAACTACGAAATCAGTTAAGTCAATCATAATAAGTTAATTAATTACGACAGTATATTTTTTCCATCCAGTTGTGAGGCTGAAGGTCAAGAGAACAAATAGAAATCTGAATCGAAAGATATCTGATCATCAGTGGTTTTCGAAGGTAGATTCATAGAAAAAATTTATGCTCGACAGCAGTTCTATTCTTGAAGTATATTAAAGATGTTCATAGAAATTGATGTTCTGTAGTAATGAATAGTGAATAAGGTATCATTAAATTTAATTAAACTTATGTGGATTTTTTGTGTTTAGTGACCGCTTTCATGGAGCACATTTGCGACAATCTACATTACAATGACTTGAACCGTTTGGAAAGATACGTGGGATACGCGTTGAATGTGAGTTACTACTTTTGAATTGGTACATTTTAAATATTCTTGAGTTAATTTACTACAATTTGATAGAATGAAGTATAGTACGTAGAGGGAATTGTACTTTGAAAGAGAATACGGTTATTTTAAGGCTCAAGAATAAGTTAAAACTGATTTATACGATAAGGAATAATAGTGCCTCTAGATAACGAATGCCACGCGAATATTATCAAGATCTGACTCATTTTAAAACGAATTGGAGACCTCTTCAGAAGCGGACGTCAACCGATCATACACGAGATAAAACTTCAGTGGTTAGCAGAAGAAAATGGACATTAATTGCCAATTTTTGATTGTTGAAGGAACTAATAGAATACATCATAAATATTAGATTGTTAAATTTCTCCCGATTGCATTTGAGAAACAGGAAATGGATAGAGACAATAAAAACATTTCTGTAGTGTAATTAATGTACACGATTTAAATCCACAACGAGCTACTCATGACCCTTAAAAAGATTGTTACATAAACTGAAGAAATATCAAATAAGTAACTTCATTTTTAGAGTTATTACATTTTTAAGGTTTTTGTAATAAAGAAGTGCATTTCATAGAAGTATTTTTATAACCATTTATTGACGTATTCATCAACTTCTTATAATCTTTTTATTAGTGCGCGGAATTTAAACGATGAATTTCGCGGTACGTGAGAATAGCGACTACTGAACAGCATGCGAATTCTTATGAAGCATTGAACCAAAGTTCTATCATTATGTAGTCTAATACGAATACATTTATCCTCTCAAATAATTTGAAAAATACGAATTGACGTCTCGTATAACGTCATTTTTTTAAAAGTATAATTCCATACGTACAAGCGCTTTGTAAATATTTTAACATAATGAATTCCCTTAAAAAATAAAATTTACTTCCTTGTATGAATGTGTTTTCCTTCTTTCGGAAGTCAAAATCTTAAAAACTAAATGTACTAATGACAATTAAGCCAATTTCTCATTGTGATATTGTTCACATTTCTTATTTTGGAAATATTATCCTCATATAAACTATCACAGTCAAGTTTGTAATTTTTCCATTTCATGTATGGATCAATTTCATGTAATTAAAATATTGCTATGTTTAATCTACTTTCCGAAAAAAAAAATTACTCAAATGAATTGAAAGATGTGTAAGGAAATCATATTTCCTCCGCTTTGTCATAGATAAGAAGAGTCTTGAAAAAATTCATTATCTTCAGCACTTATTCTCTCTCTCATGAATAAATAATACCAAGTTTGAAGAACCAATTGACACGAGTACACGATTTTATCTACAATAAGAACGTATTATTACAACGCTCCTTGACGCAAGAAGATAAAATGATGTCCGAAGACAATGTTATCATTCTTTTAAGACTCACCTCGGAGTCACGGTGGACGCTGACCTTCGTGTCTTGAGGAGAACAAAAGGAAGCAGTGGTTTAAAGCTAGTCGCTATACATTCTTTCCATAAGGTACTTTTTTCCAAGTACCCCTTACTCTCCCGACATACTTATCCAATTACCGAGTTCAGGTATAATTACACAATTATAAATAAATAGAAATTGATTTACTGTTAAAAACGCTGTTACAAACTGCGTATTGACCCAAGGAGGACAGTAAACTAATTTACTCTTTGGAAGTAAGCAAGGGGCCATTCCAACAATTCCTATCAAGTGCCTTAAACCGGAGAATTTATTATTTTTGCGTCCCATAGGATAAGAATAAAATTAGTTTCCTTCTTGTTATAAAATCAACAACATACTAACAACTGTATACTTTTTAGTATAAAATATGTTTAAAATCTTAACTATTGAATAATTCTAAATTTGAGATAAAATATTACAATAGTACCACTGAGACTCCCTCCCCTTCGTTAGAGTCTAGAGAACCAATACATAAAATCCACATCTACCCGAAAGACGTCGGAGAATTATTATCTGAACTTCAAAAAAATAATAATAACCTTACATTTGAACAATGAACTATTTCTTTTATAATTTCATTTAAAACAAAAAATAATAATAATTACGATAGTCGAAGCTCATAATTCACTCTGCAGGTGGAGCAACTCAATCTATTTAGAGCATTGAAAGAGAAAGCTCAATACATAAATAAAAAATTCACATTCACCTTATATTTTTATTGTTTCTCGTCGTTACGATCAATACTACAATTAGTATAAATAAGTCGAGGAACTTCAAGCTTTCATCGAAAAATATTGCGGGAGAATCTTCAACTTAAAGATTTAGCGAAGAATATTGAGAACTAGGCATTGAAGGTACAATAATGTTCGATGACTGGCAGACGCAAGTCTCTGAATTATAAGAAAAATATATTGAATTCAGTGAATTAAATAATTTTCAGATGTAGCTTATGAACATATGTAGATAATGGGTAAGAAACATTTTTGCTTTTACAGCAAAATGTGAATTCAGGTAAAATCTTTAGGTATGGACAATTAACATCACAATATTAAAACGTGTGCAATTATAACGAGAAATGTGGTTGAATTGATAGAAGAATGCTAACTTCGTCCATTTATGTAATTCGTTTAATAATTTAGTTCGTTGGCTTCGTCAGAAAGTGAAGACCAAGGTTGTTGAAGGTAAGTAAGAGGAGAAGACGTCTCTAGAACATTTCCGCAAACCAAACCTTTGACCATCCCTATAACCACATACGGCGAAGCCGTAACGCGTATACCCTGCTTTACATTCCTCAACTAAATATTTATTTACTCTCATTTTACCTTCACTCTATTCTTTAGTCATACAATGGAATTGAAATCAGAAACGTGTTTCGAAGATGGAAATCACTGATCAACATGAGCAATGTCCTCAGTCCATGAAACTCGTTGAATACAAAACACTTTTTCACTATATATATAAATATTAATCTTAGAGTAAAATGATTTGATCAATATTATCTGTTTTCTGTCATAAAAAAAACACAAATTGTAAAAACGAAACTGCACTTAATGATAAAATAAAACATAAGAAAACGTTCAAAAAAATGAACAGTTAATTTGCTCAAAAAATTAAGATAGATTACTCATCGTATATGTTATTTAAAGGAAAATAAAATAAAGGACAGTGACTCACCAACGTTGTCATAAGTATTCAACAAACGAAAACGAAGGAAGATCTATTTCACCCTGCTTTTGTAAATGGTGTCCTAAATAACTTGGTAATTCACTGAAAACTATTATATCTTGCACAAAGGAAACAACACAACAGAAAACACCATAAATGATCATGAAAGTACTTAAAAGTCACAAACTCAACTCTCGTATATGTACTACTTTCACTAGTCCGGCAAGTAGCACACAATTTCGTCTTTCACAACACACAATTCAACTGCAACTGAACAGCAACAGTATGATCTGAAAGAGTGCAAAAGTTCGTTAATTTACCACTAGGTTCTCTCAATGAGACTTCCGATTGGAACTTAAACTATAATATTTGGTGAACTTCGGCACATTACTGAAGTTGGTAACCATCAAATTAGTATTTTTTGATCCATAAAAAATCCAACGATAAACTTAATAGTGTTTAATAACTAACATAATAACAATGTACGTCCAATTATTCTAGTAATGTATCTTTCCAAATCTACCACCAGATAAGACAATTACAGTATTTATTATCTCATTAAAATAATATTACATTTCTTTCATGAGTTTCAATAACATATTCAATAATTCTCATAGATATGTATTAATTTTTCGATCCAAAATATTAGTGCATGTAAATTTCAGGGAAATATGCCCCTTTATTACAAATAAGAATTAGCGTAATAACATTGATGAAGGTTCACTTAGTGATTAAATATTTAAAAAATCGACTAGTTATTTCCGCCAGTTCAAAACTTTAAAAAGTCTGCTTTAAGTGATTAGCGTGATTAACGTTTACCCTTACATATTTGTACACATAAATATAAAATTAATAAATAGATTCCGAATAGAACAATCAAGATTATGTGAACAAATTATATGTTTCGTTTAATATTACCACTGAAATAATTTCACATTATTTTAATTCAAAGTGGTCATAGAGAAAAGTATCTGTCTACGACGACTATGTTCTCATTGTCTGTAGGCACAGAGTTCCTTTGAATGGAATAAAGAAAAATGGTATTTTTATACACACATGCCTAAAAATAATTGCCAAAAGAATTTTTTTCTCTAAACAAAATCGATTGCAAAAAAGAACTAATTATAATATTAGTATAATCATCTAAATCTCTAAAAATATCCAGTAAAATTCTTCTACATAAAAACTTACGCATCAAACTAATTATTTTCCTTCATGTGCCGTAGTACCCTAGCATTTGATTTGTAAAGGTCTTGAGTTCAACTTACAAAAAACGATATTATAAATTCTGAAACCAATCGATTCAGAAAGAGGATCAATGAAGAAATTTTTAATGTACGGTAATAAATATCTGCACTCTCTTTCCTAAAACGCTTCCAAAGTTCAATTTGATACCAAGACACAATGTTTCCGAAATTTTCCATTTGATGTTTCTCGGAAATGAATTTATTTAAGGAATTCAAACGGATTTCCCAAACTCATTTCTAGAAATGATATTAATTGATCGTAACATTTCAGTGTTCGAAAGATTAAAAAACCTGGTATTTTCTAAGAACCAATAAAAAACTTAAATAAATAGTTAAAAACCCACATTTTCCCACGAATATTATTTTATATTTTGTTTAGAACTCACTACGTTTCAGCGTGGATTCACAGCTTCGCCAGGTGATCAAGTAACAACAAATTATAACAATAAACATAACAACAGGACAAATGAACACAAATATAAACTCAAAATATGTTTACAAAATTAAAAACAAAATATGTTTACAATTTCGAAAGGTCGCCTTATAGAAAGAGGAAAAGCCCATAGGGAATTCTGCAGCTGCACGCGGCAACAAGAAATCGATGAGTTAGTTGAATCCACAATATGTATTTACAGATACGTTTACATGCTTCAGGAACTTCAAATGGATGGGCAAATTGAGGAAA
>NNCF01127223.1:1666-31285 GCA_002313205.1 Laupala kohalensis
CTGTTTTCATAGACGTAATGAGAGTATATGCATCAAAAAGCATTAAAGATTTCATGTCAGCACGAAACTGGCAAGACCGTGAATGCAATACAGCGATACTTGATTCTGTGTATCTAAAAATTCAATGGATCAATACGCATTTACCTTTCTGGAGTTAAGAATGTATTTTACTTACCGAGTCATTTTGTCTGCTAAAAAATTGTCATAACGGATCATACCTGTCGAGGAATTTTTATTCTTTTTTAATTGTAAAAAAATTACTATGAAAATAGTATTAAGGCATACGGTTACTTTAATGCAGAGGTAAATTGTATCAAACTTTGGTGAATCTTTTACGGTTATTAACAAAGATTCAAAAGTAATATGGAAGTTTGTAATACAAGATAATGCATCCTACCCCTTCTGGATAATATAGAGCGAAATGATCAGTGTTATTTAAAGAAAATTACTCCAATTACCTTTTTTTCTTTTGAATATTGATTAAACTAAGAAAAAAGTATGTATTAGATTTCGCACTTTCCCTCTAAAGAGAATAAACGATATGATCCAAAACTCGGATACATCTTGAGAATTGGAAAATGAGATAGAGAAAAAACTGTCTGAATATATAAATACGGAACCTTTTTCCTCATATATGTATTCCAGATTATTTTATTCTGTTACATCGAGGATTTGTACTATACTATATTACACTATGAAATCCATTTAAAATAAATCCTAAAACATAACACTTCGTAACATAAGAAAACCCAAAATTATAATAAAGCATCAAACGCATAAACAGTCAACCAAATCTCGGATATAACCTATTTGATAAATGTAATCCCTAAAATGAATTAATTAATAATTTCGCACAGTCAATCAATGGAAAGTATATAGCGGGAAGGTCGCTTGTTAGGACGGATAAGGTACAGCAACAGTACAGCGATTGTACAGCTACTGAAGAACACGCAATAATTATTTACGATAAATAATATTTAGGTAATTTTTAATATTTTTATGTGAAATTGTTTAAAAACTAAATTAAAAGTTCATGGCTCACTTCGCTTTATGTCAATATTACAGATGAAATGTAAAGACTGTTAATGAATGGAGTTTGCGAGAGTTTGCAAAGATCTTTAGCCAAAAGCCTTTATCATGGAGTAAAATCAATCATGTATAAATCGCACTACAACTAACAAAATATTTCGGTTATACACATATGTTCATTAAAACGCACATTACTACAAAAGATAATTAAGTCTCTCTTAAAAGAAAAAAATGTATTAATCACGCCGGTAAAAATCATAATCAAAAATAATTGTAGTTTTGATATAGTGATATTTAATTTCATTAATAATACAGGAAATATTCATTTCTAGGTTGTAAAGCTGTGCTACACTTATTACAATTTTCTGCTCAAAGTAAATAACTAACACCTCAGTTACAAGAATCTAATGAGGAGATATACTCAACACTCTTTAAGTAAGTAATATTTGAACTTCTTGTAATATCATGATAAACTAAGCAGATAATATTATTAATTAATAAATAATATTTTATTTATTTCTGTTATAAGACCTCATGTATATATGTGAAGAGGCAAATGAAAAGCAGTCTAAAAAAAGATACTCGGAAATATACGTGATAATGTCTAAACTAAATAATCATACACGACATGACTAGTGTTGAAAAAAAAATCAAAAAGAAACACAGATTGACATGTCATGTTTGTGGTACTTACAGAATAAATAAGATTACTTAGGATGTGTATACTGAAAATTAATTGTCAGAATATTAGGAAGAATTCATTAAACAATAAATAGGTCTGCTTTAAATTTTGTTTGCCTTATTCGTGGTTAATCTTCTATGTAGTAGCAGAAACGTTATAACTGACCATGCGTACCTTTCTCTCCTGCACGATTGTCTAGAAGAATATTTGACGACAAACACTGTTTATCGAAAAGAGTAACTGTTTCCGTTGCAGTCAAGGCGCTCGAAAGCTTATCCCACCGTTGAGAATTCAACGTAGGATTCAAAAATGTGAATAATTTTTTCACATGTTCTGTCATTCTCTAAGGATTATACGAAGAGTGCATCCACAATGACACTTCAATGATCCGAGGAAGTGACTGGTCGCATGGTTGTAGTACTCTTCAAAATATTTGACTAACATATCACAACACACGAGAAACACGTTACCAATATAATTCTGAAAGGTTTACGATAAAAAACTAACTTACTCAAAAAAGCATAAAAATGCCTCGGAGCATGAAGCTCGTTAAAATGTCCTAGCGGCACTGACAAGATAACGCATAAGAATCGACACCTGTGCTTGTTATCGAAATGAATTCATAAAATCGATATCACTAAAAACTCGATACCAGTATATTGTACAATAAAATAGCAATAACGTTTTAACATTTTATTCTGATCGCTACTAAAATTTTTCTAAATTTTTGCTTCGCATCGGCTTAAAAATATCTTTCATTCGCTTCCCCAGGGAGTAAAATAAAGCCTAAATAAAAAAAAATTGGCTGTTTCGAAATTAAATTTTCCGAGAAGGATTCCCAGTCAGAAGAGTATTACGTTGCCACCCAAAGTAAGTTCATTAACATGAGTTCTGTTTTACTTCGGTATTAATAGAACAATTGTTATCACGTGGCATGCATTAGAGTTTAGATTACTGTGTTTGTTATGTTAGTAATACGTTTTATTACTATGTTGAATCCAAAATTATAACTATTCACTTGCACCATTCCATCAATACTTGAATTTTTCTATTTGTCAACTATATTTGAAGCATTCCAACCACTTTTTCTTCCGAGGAATCTCTTGCACCGACGATACCAATGTACGCAGATACACTCCACTACCATCGTAGTCGACGCAAGACTAAGCCCGATGACCAACAAGGCCACTGGTCCTCCCAACTGATCAAATGTCAATGCGCGTAAAGATCTTTTACTTTCGACATTTGCTAACGTTATTCCATTCACAGCCATGCGATAACGTTGTGCGAGAAAATGATGCATATACAAGCCAGACTCAGACTCTCGCATAGCGAAGTCAGCAAAGAGAGAATGCACATCTGACCCCACCGTCAAATAGTATGCCAAGAATCTGCGAATAGAAAGACATGTATTTTGTTTCCCTGAATAATGTAAATAAAATATCAACAGAATATTATTACATAGGGAATGGGAGGAATTCAAGCACCATGAATCGTTAAACCTACAACAGATTTCCTTCTTTTTTTTTTAAGATAACACACATTTTATTTTAACTCACAACTTCCAAGCAACTTCTCGAAGAGGGAAGTTTATATCAACTGCCAAGTAAAAATGTCGACGGACTAGGACTCGAACTCCTGACCTCGTGCTATGTTCGCAGGTGTGGTGTGCACTGGAGCACCTAAGTGGATGTTGTGTACGGAATCGGGAATCGGGGAGGGGAATGCAGTGGACCGCATGAGGTCCCGATTTCGAATCCAAGTCTGTCGAAATTTTCACCTGTCCTTTGATTGTGAAAATAGTTTATTGTTGGCAATTACTAGTAATAATGTACCTTTATTCTACATAAAATAAAACACTCTAACATTAATTTAATTGTTTTAAAATCCGTATTTCAAACGAAGGCATTATTTGGATTTTTCTCTCTTTTAGATCCTTGTTCAACCCCTCTGTATGCTATGCGTGACCCACCATGGACGCCGTGTAGACTTTGTTAAATATCCCCCTTCATTAAATCTCGTAGAGTACATACATAAGTTGAATCTTTCTCAAAGTGAGCATAAGACTCATCGATGCCCATCAACCCTGCATATGTTCGTATTGCTTGTCCACGGCTCATCAAGCTTATAACGTAGTCTCTCCTTTAATCATCCTACTAACAGCAAATCCATAAAATGTGCTCTCAATTCTCATTCTCTTGACCACAAAAACCTAGTTTCGTTTCTGCATACCCTATTTCGCACAAATATTACACGAAATTACCATGTTCGGTGATAATCTCTACAACATCTGTCACAACATAATATCTATCTAACACATTAACAGAAAACAAGTATTGCAACATATATCAAGAGTATCTAAAGTTATTTGTTTTAAAGGGGAATAGATGAACGCATAAACATGAAATAATTCACATGTAGCTATACTATTTGGCGCAGTAAAATACAAGCATCGTCCCATTTTTTAATGGGGCTTGAGGGCTCGCCAACGCCAAAGTCATTATAGCCATTAACAGCGGCCGTACGATGGATGGGACACTAGGTAAATCCTAGGTAGAGGAGGGCAAAGATATTCAGCGTGAATAGTGTGTTTTTGTATCGTCTGGTGAAAGGGATGGATCCGAGACGCTTCCAATCTCTAGAAAATTCNCCACTCACCGTGCAATAGGTTCATGACGGTCTCTTGTTGTCTGGCCACGGCGAGTTTGGCACAGTTTTTTTTATTCACTGAACTGAATTCACGTCGATTTCTGTGGTCATAAGAACCACTTATTTTGATGATGCGCTACGAGTGGATAGACCCAATCCTTAAACATGATAACTTTTACGGAGAGTGTTCTAGAGAAGGTTGCGGAATCTCGGCATCAATTCATTCAATAATTGCTCTTTGAAGTTTTATGACATCGATGCATATCTCTAGTAATGCAATGTTCGTTCCGTAAATCATCTACTCTGCTGATAAAAGTTAGTAAGTGCTGTATCATTTAATCTAATGTTTGATTTGTGACGACACTTTGCTACAGACATTAATATTGATGTTGTACATATATTGATACATTTTTTTCATATTATAAGAAATAATAAAATATATTGATGTATTTTGGTTAAATAACTTTTCCTCCCGGCCAAAATCAAACCGTAGTCGAAGCAATCAATAAAGAAAATGTTACCTGCTGAAGATTAAGCTCATTGCAAGTATGACTTGTGGAACTTAAGTTTCAGATTGAATGGAAGGTAAAAAAAACGATGCACAGATTTCTACCGGATATCCTTTAGATACAGGAAATGGTTCATCCAGGATATGCAATGGAAGAAATACTTTCTGGACACGGTAAATTCAATAATTTCTTAAATAAGATCAAAAGGAGAGACAATAGAACATAGATTTACTTAAAAAAGGTGAAACTATGTATCGAGTAATTTGGGAAACTACGTTGTCTGCAAAGAACGAAAACACTTTGTTGGTGAAATAAAATCTAAAACAACTAATAATGAAGACATCTCGCCGAATGACAA
This sequence comes from Laupala kohalensis, assembly GCA_002313205.1. Taxonomy (NCBI): domain Eukaryota; kingdom Metazoa; phylum Arthropoda; class Insecta; order Orthoptera; family Trigonidiidae; genus Laupala; species Laupala kohalensis. The sequence goes on from NNCF01127223.1 coordinate 6,894, forward strand.
CCAATAAGGAGACTTATGAGGCCTTTAATAACTAAGTAACTCGAGTACTGGAAGTAATACTAGATTTGAAGAACTGATACAGACGGATATATAATGAAATAAATTTTGTTCTATTCAAGATCCGTTATGCCATGCCTCACAACAAAGACATGACATTGAATAAGTGAATAAAATCACTAACCCTGGAGTGTTGATGCATTAAGAAATTTTATGAAAATTATTTTCGCCATCTGAAGATAATTCTCGTTTTCGAGAGAAGTGTCTATGAAGTTACTGCTGTGTAGCAATCCAATAGGCCTTGAGTGCAGGATACGCTCAGGGACTTGAAGTGTCTCATCGAAAGATACTATCTTTATTTTCGAAGCAGTTACACGGACTCCTGCACTCGCTTCTGGATCCTGGAGAAGATAAACAGAGATTGAAAAGAGTGCAAGATAGATATTGTCAGTATGTTTCTATATTTAATGACAATGAAAATGATAGTTATTGTAGAGTATCTCTTAAATTATTTAAACACTACTGTGTCCAAGTCGTAATTATGAGACAGCGTTAGGTGTCAGAACCCTGATATGATGACCGGTGAAGATTCGGTCATCGTTCATGATTCATTCACACCGATATATCGTGGTGATATTGTATGACCAAAAATAATCTGTCTCATTTTATATATAAACATTTGAAATGGTTTTGTAATTTTGGAATTATATATTGAATGAAACATGCAGAAATTCAGCATAAAGCATGATGGAATCATTTTCCGAGTGCAAAGAATGGTTTTTAGTGTAAACAGGTAATTAGTGCAAAAACTGTTTAAGAAAAGGAAAGAAAATTGTTCACGGGAGAACTCTAGAAAAGAATGCGGTTGAGAATACTAAACTTGAGAAATAGTTCTTAAAATGAAAATAGGGACCAACAAATGCGGTATTGGAATCAGGAGAACGTATATGCATATATAGCAGCTGCCATGATCCTCACCACATCATTAAAGAAGACAGTAAATCAATATATACCGGCTGTTCTCCGGTTTTCCATCGTGTAGAGGCGAATTATATATTCAGGCTCACTAGTCCCTACCCAAGATGGGACAGAATACTGAAATATTGAAGCTCGAATTTAGAGGTATTTTTTATTTCTTTTCCTTTATAAACGCTACTCCAAACAATGTCAATACAGGATATTTCAAAATTTTCTGTCTTTTACACTTTTTACATCACTCATTATCATATAGTAATATTATAAGAAATGATTAATGGAATTGGAGGTATAAATTAAAGAAAGAATTACAGTAGCTCATAAGCTCCAATGTGAAAGACAGATCTTATAATAGTCAGTACTGTCCATTAAATCATGTTGATCATATTTCGATTTTACATATCGACGAACTAATCGAAATCATATTATTTGTATAGTAATTCAATATCCCTGTTCGTTAAATCTGATATTTGCAGCTCTCTGAATTATTTTCAGGATGATATACAACGCATTACATATTTAAATTATTTTTAATTTAAACCAAATAGAACATGCAGTTTATTTAAAACATGCACAGAACAAATGTTCTTAAGGTGAGAGCGTATATTTTTATTCTGACAGAGACAAGTATTAGTAAGTGAGAAAACCTACCTTAAATGACTCGATGGTACTAAGTCCATAAACTGTGTGTTTTGAGGACAGGCCATCCACAAGTGATTGAGGGTCTGGAAAGCGTGGTGGTGTTGCCAGGTATCGCAACAGGGAACCCTGGTACGAGTTGCTCAACACCATGACGAGTAGAACCAGCATTAAAACTCCATCTCGTGGGATCTGCACCGGTCGAATGTGAGCATCAGAAGCATGATGCGTTTGCACCACTACATTAAGACATGTAAAATCAAAACTATCTGTCGAAATTTTACTATTAAGACACTTTTTTATCTTTGTTGAATGCACGAAACAAACACTCCATTAGTTTTGATAGTATTTTTTTTCCTTTCTTAAATTACTCTCTTAAATTGGAGTATTTTAACAATTCTATTTTTAATAATATTTTATCGATGATTTAGGTATTTTGAAGATAGACATATGCTGTCGCGTTTTCGTAGAACTCTTTGAGGTCATTCATAGATGTCACTTACCTTTAACAGGGCAGCATAAGTAGTTATAAGTCTCTTCTTTTCGATTATATGGATACTTTTCGACAAAAACTATTTCTATGATTCTTATCACACATTTAAAAAGTAAAAGTAAGTCTATGTTCATCCCGGACATCTAATCTATCTTCTTCCCAAATCTCATGACGTTCGGTTCCCTGGGTTAGTCGTGATTAAGTAGCAAACAGACTGACGCACTTTCTCGTTTTAAATTAATACGGACGGATGGGTTTTAGTAAGAAAAGTCTCTGTCTAGAAAAATAGCAACGTATAGACAAAATAATAAATAAAAGAAGATTCTATGATATATTATAATTTATATCTTTCTAATCGGACAGTAGATTATGTGACGTATTGTAGACTATATGTGACTTTAAGTAGTCACAAATGAGCCAAATATGTTCTTAAAAATCTTCTTTCCTTGAACAAATATTACACATAAATTGTTGTTATATAGCAACTCTAGAAATAAATAATTTTTATCCGTTTGTTTTTTAAGTTTCTACCAATTCGTCATTAAGTGGTAAACAAAGGTTTACTCACTCTCCACAATTGACAATTCGTTATTCACCATTATTCTGAAATAACAGAGCTTTCAGGAATCGCAAGAGAGTTTAAAATGGAAAAAATCCGTCATATTTATCAATACGTCAAGTAATTGGTCTAATTCAATCTTTTTGTGTGGTAATTTGGTAAAATTTTGATAAAAATTAGAAAATTACTGAAGAATAATCTCTATTAGTCTCTAGTCTAGAGACTCTACTACAACACACTATGCAACAAACTTCAACGTTTATTCAATTATATTGGAATTCACCAATTGTCCGGTATTTGTTGGATCACATTTTTTCTCGGCGCGTCTTCATCAATAATCAGATCTCTTTGCCGAACCTTCCCCTTTCAATACGTGGAAAAAGATATCCTGCTCCTCACGTTAACTAAAAATATTCGCCTATGAGCTAGCTATGGCGCCCTGAAGTCGACAGATGCCTTCCAATCGTCGTAGGGACTTATTCCACTCAGATGATTTGATGACACATAGGCCTCGGGAAGAAACGTGAAATTTGGTCCTCGAAACGTGAAAAACGGCCCACAGATTGCAGTGTATGTTTCCGTTCAAAAAGCAGTTAAATAGTGTTTTATAATTAGTTTTAAATATTCTCTGAGACATTACTCAGGAGTAGGGCATTTTAGGTATTCTTGAATTCCGTATCTTTATAGATTTTTATCACAAATTTTGATGGGATTTTTCGCGTTAGTATATAATATAAGCTTTCATACTAAAGCCGCAATAATTGAATTCAGTATTTAGTTACATTTATCCTAGAATGATAAGACGTCTAGCAGTAGAACAACAACGAATTATGAACATATAAAAACGTGTTATAATACAAAATTATAATAAAAACGTGTTATAATAGTCTCCTTGCACGTGTGTCGAGTGCCATTTGCCGTCGCGTGCCTTCTTGATATCGTCTGTCTTCTGCCGCCCGTTGCCTTGTCTCACGTCACCAATCGCCGCCACAAATGCCCCGATCTGCCTATTGGCTGGTGTCCGTTTCTCTCGTGTACACAAAACGGGCAGCGGCGGTGGTGGCAGCCAAGATGGCGGTGGTAACTGTTGTGGTCGCAGTNATTGTTACGAAGGGGGCGGGAGTTTTAAAATTAAGGTTGTTGCTACCAAAGGTCGTTTCACCTCAATATCCTTCAATAAACTCTTAGCCGAGTGATCCATACGAACACACATGTTCATACACACAACGCATATGTGTTACGTGTTGCTTTCACGACGACACATTTTTTTGGCTTTTATAGGAAGTAGGGTGGAAGAGGTTGCTGATTCATTTCATCATTCAAACGCTAATATAATAACTATGTTGTACAGATGGGTATCGTAACATGGTTGCTTTTAAACTGATTGATATAGGACGAAAGGACGGTTTTAAAACATGAGTAGCTTCGTTATAACAGTAACGTACGTATTGTATAATATATACGCAGCAGGTAGCAATTCCAACATTTAAACCACAGGAGTAATGTGTAACAATAAATTAAATTACTTGAAAGAAAATGTGACATTTGGAATGATTCAATGAAGAAAATCTTAATATATTTTAGAAGAAAACAACAATTAAGATTGATTCATTTTTAAGTACGGTTTACATACTTTTATTCGGGAATACACGTACTTATGAAGAGGAAAGTTCAATGCTTAAAGTAGTAGAGGAATAAGTAATTTTTTTATTTGAATTTTATTTTAGTTACTATTTTTTCAATTTTTGACGACTCGGCAGAATTTTTTAATCAGTGTTTGATTATAATGAGTCAGTTCCGTTAACGACATTTTATACTCTTCTCATGATACTTGGTCAATTATACTGAACTATACCTTCGCAGTACATAATGGTGGGAATTCAAGTGACTTTTGTTGTATTAGTTTTCATGAAGTGTGTAGTTGCTGTGGTACCATTAACTGGACAGTTGGCTCTTTTGAAACCTGCCATTCAGTCATCATTAGAAAACCAAACTATTCATTCAAAGAGAAAAGTATTAAAATATGTTTTTTATGAAGCACTATTAAGTAGCTATTGGGTGAACAAAAACGGAGAGAAAGTTTACGATGGACCTGATTTCATTAGCTTGCAGATGTTCAAAAAATATTCAAAATGTGATCTAATTAACGTGACACCTTCTGTAGCAGCACCTATTGTAGAAAGGATGACAAATGGAAGCTACACTGGTATAATGGGTTTGATGCAGAAAGGACTCGCAGACTTTTCCTTCAATTTAATTTACGTTACACGCGAAAGAAACAAAATCGTTGATTACACCACTCCTCTCATAACGAGTCCGTACTGCGTCGTGATTCGACGTGCAGATCACATATCATTTGCAGAGGTACTTGGGTTGCCTTTCCAAACTCATGTGTGGGTCACGATTGTATCTTCGCTTGTAGTTGGCGTTTTCTCATGGTATGTGACATATCATCTAAGGAGACAAACGTGTTCTGCAAGTCTGGGGTCAGCGTTTTTCGATATTCTGCAAATTTTCCTTCAGGGTTGGTGCAGTCGAAAGGTATAAACTACTATAAATTCCGTTGTATATATTTCTTCCGTGTATCTACTCTTGGAGAAGATACTCGTATGTGATAACTTTCCAACAGGAGAAAATGGTGACGTACCCGGAATCGAAATTTTTGCTTGAAGAATTTTCGGTGAAAAAGGTGAACAGATAAAGAATGCGAACGTGTGGCATAATGGTTAACACCCTTGCGCTTAATTCAGAAGTCCCGAGTTCGATTCTCGGCTCTTCGCAATTTTTACCTGATCGAAAGTTATTATAAATGTTATTATTAATAACACATAATAAACTATAAATGAACCATTGATACTTATAAGATACAGTACTTACATAAGAAGATCGTAGATGGTTGGAACGTGTCTCCCTCTCTTTTCGAGAAATGAATGTTGACACTTAAAAAGGTACGAGTTGTAGTAACCAGTATTGCATCTTTGGCTACCTGTATCTTTTTATTTTGGAGTGGATGTCATGTAAATTGATTAAAGAACCTTCACATTCGAGAGAACTGATTGCTGTAGCTAAATCCGTAAGAATAAAAAACTAGATAATTTTGGTTTAATTTCATTGATGAATTGAGTTTAGATAAGACCGAATTACTTTACTTAACAAAAATCCACACGACACTAATGCATACGCTTGGATTCTCGTGAAGAACCTTATATATTACTGCGATATAAATATACCTACTCATTCTGTCTGTCGCGCAGCATTTCGTGCTTCGCAAGCTGTGTGCGTACTCAAAGAATGTTCAAACAGTGTACAGACTCAGAGAGTGTTCAAACAGTGTAGTGACAATACATAAAGAGCGTGCACAAACACCTTTTACATGTTCTCTTTACTCTATAAGCGCTGCATAAACAGTTCAGTACACGCATTACTGTAAATATTTTACCGAGGTGACACCGTTGTAAACCATTTCAGGCGAGGTTTCTACCGCAACGAATCGTGGTTTTAATGCTGGTTCTACTCGTCATGGTGTTGAGCAACTCGTACCAGGGTTCCCTGTTGGGATACCTGGCAACACCACCACGCTTTCCAGACCCTCAATCTCTTGTGGATGGCCTGTCCTCAAAACACACAGTTTATGGACATGGTACCCTCGAGACATTTGAGGTAGGTTTTCTCACTTACTAATACTTGTCTCTGTCAGAATAAAAATATACGCTCACACCTTACAAACATCTGTTCTGTGTATGTTTTAAATAAACTGCATATCTTATTTGTTTTAAATTAAAAATAATTTAAATATATAATGCGTTGTATATCATCCTGAAAATAACTCACAGAGCAGCAAATATCAGATTTAACGAACAGGGATATTGAAATACTATACAAATTATATGATTTCGATTAGTTCGTCGATAAGTAAGATCGAAATATGATCAACATGGTTTAATGGACAGTACTGACTATTATAAGATCTGTTTTTCACATTGGAGCTTATGAACTTCTGCAACTCTTTCCTTGAATTATACCTCCAATTCCATTAATCATTTCTTATAATATTACTATATGATAATGAGTGATTTAAAATAGGTAAAACGCAGAAAATTTTGAAATATCCTGTATTGACATTGTTTGGAGTAGCGTTTATAAAGGAAAAGAAATAAAAAATACCTCTAAATTCGAGCTTCAATATTTCAGTATTCCGTCCCATCTAGGGTAGAGACTAGTGACCCTGTATATATAATTCGCCTCTACACGAAGGAAAACCAGAGAACAACCGGAATATATTGATTTACTGTCTTTTTTAGTGATGTGGTGAGGTTCATGGCATCAGCCATATATGCATATACCTTCTCCTGATTCCAATACTGCATTTGTTGGTCCCTTTTTTTATTTTAAGAATTATTTTTCCTGTTTGGTATTTTCCGCATTCTTTTCTAGTGTTTTCACGTAAACAAATTTCTTTTCTTTTCTTAAACGGTATTTACTCTGATTACCGATTTACCATTGTTTACACTCTGAAAATAACTATTCCAGTAAGCTTCATGCATGATCAATATATAATTCCAGTAGAACTTTACCATTTCAATGGATTATATATGAAATGAGAAAGATTACTCGGGATCATACAATATCACCTGGATATATATTGGTTTAAATGGTTCACGAACGATGACCGAAGCTTGACCGGTGGTCTTTTCAGGGGTCTAAAACCTAACGCTATCAGATAATTCCGTTTTGAGCACAGAAGTGTTTAAATAATTTAAGAGATACTCTACAATAACTAACATTTTCATTGTCATTTTCATTTCAAAATATGGACACATACTGACAAAATCTATTTCTTGCACTCTTTTCAATCTCTTAATATCTTCTCCAGGATCCAGAAGCGAGTGCTGGATTTCGTGTAACTGCTTCGAAAATGAAGATAGTATCTGTCGATGAGATACTTAAAGTCCCTGAGCGCATCCTGCACTCGGAACCTATTGGATTGCTACTAAGCAGTATCGGCACAGAATACATCTCTCGAAAGCGAGAATTATCTCCAGATGGCGAAAGTCATTTTCATATAATTCCTGAATGTATTTTCCATCCAGGGTACGTGTTTTTGTTCATTTAGCCACTGTCATGTTTTGTTGCGAGACATTGCATGACTGATTTTAATGATACAAAATTTTTTTTATTATATATCTGGCTCTATTTGTTCTTGAAACCTTCTACGATTTCCAGTATTCGCGTTATTTACTTTTTGAAGATCTCACATGTCTCCTTATTGGTCATCATTCGGCGAGTTGCCTTCATTATTGGTTGTTGTAGGTTTTATTTCACCAAAAAGTATTTTCGTTCTTTGCCAGATAACGTAATTTCCCAAATTACTCAATACACACTTTCATCGTTTTTTAAGTAAATCTACGTTTTATCATCTCTCCCTTTAATCCCCTTTAAGTAATTATTGAATTTACCGTGAGCAGAAAGTGTTTCTGCCATTGCTTATCCCCGATGAGATCATTTCATGTATCTAAAGATGAACCGGTAGAAATTTTTATATCGTTCTGCCTTGTCTCCCATTCAATCTGCAACATCAGTGCAACTAGTCATAATTACAATGAGGTTATTCTTCAGCAGGCTTTCATTATTCTTCAGCAGGCTTTCTTTATTCACTGCTTTGACTGCGGATTGATTTTGGCGGGGAGGAAAATTTATTGAACCAAAATACATCAATATTTTTCACTTTTATTTTAATATAACCAAAATATATCAATATATGTACAATATCAATATTTATGTCTCTAGCAAAGTGTCGTCACAAATCAAACACTAGATGAAATGATACAAAATTTTCTGATCTTGCATCAACAGAATAGATGATTTTGCTGAACAAACATTGCATTACTAGAGATATGCATGGATGTTCCGTGAACATTAGTCATAAAACTTCAAAAATTCAAACATTTAATGAATTGATTCTGAAATTCATTAATCTTCAATAGAACATTCTCCGGAAAAGTTATCATGTTTAAGAATTGGGTCTATCCACTCGCCATAGCGCATCTTTAAAATAAGTGGTTCCTCTGACCACAGAAATCGAAGTGAATCCATTACAATAAATAGAAAAACTGTCTCAAAGTCACCGTGCCCAGACAACAAGATACCGTCATGGACTTATTCAACGGTGAGTGGAAGCCGTATCTGCTTGGGCGGAATTTTCTAGAGACTGGAAGCGTCCCGAATCCATCCCTTTCACCAGACGTTACAAAAACACACTGATTCCCGCTGAGTATCTTCGCCATTCTTTACCTAGGTTTAGTCAAGTCTCCCATACATTGTATGGGCGATGCTAAGGGCTCTAATGACCTTGGTGTTGGCTAGGATATTTCATGGAATATATGAGCGAAATAGGAAACGCAGAGACGAAAGTATGTTTTTGTGGTCAAGAGAATGAGAATTCAGAACATATTTTATGGAATTGCTGTTAGTATGATGGGAAAAGGAAATAGTACATTATGGGGTTGATGAGGCGTGGACAAGCAATACAAACAGATGCAGGTTGATGGATATCAAAGACTCGTATGCTCACTTTGAGAAAGATACAAATAATGTATGTACTCTACGAGATTTAATAAAGGGAGATATGTAACATAGTCTAAAAGGTGTCCATGGTGGGTAACGCATGGCAGACAGACGGGTCCAACACAGATGAAAATGAGAGGACAATCCAAGTAATGACATCATTTAAAATAAGAATTTAAAAAAAGTTCAAGTAATGTTAGAGTGATTTATTTTATGTAGAATAATGGTGCATTATGCCTAGTAATAACGAACAATAAAATATTTTCACAATCAACGGATTGGTTAAAATTTCGACAGACTAGGATTCGAACCCGATACCTTCTGCGTTCCACTGCATTCCCCTCCTCAATTCTTGATTCCGTACACAACATCCACCTACGTGTTGCAGTGGACAGCACACCTTCGACCATAGCACGAATTCCAGGGTTCGAGTCCAAGTCCGTCGACATTTTCACTTGGCAGTTGATATAAACTTTCCTCTTCGAGAAGTTGCTGGGAAGTTGTAAGTTAAAATAAAATATGTGTAATCTTGAAAAGAAGGATAATCTCTTGTGGATTTGACGATTTATAGTAACTTCGTGCTTGAATTCCCCCATACCTGTGTGATAATATTCTGTTGATATTTAATTTGCATACATCAGTAAAACAAAGTATATGTGTTTCTTTTCGCAGATTCTTGGCATACTTTTCAAGGGTGGGGTCAGATGTGCATTCTCTCTTTGCTGACTTCGCTATGCGAGAGTCTGAGTCTGGCTTGTATTTGCATCATTTTCTCGCACAACGTCATCGCATGGCTGTGAATGGAATAACGTTTCCAAATGTCGAAAGTAAGAGAGCTCCACGCGCATTGACTTTTGATCAGTTGGGAGGACCAGTGGCCTTGTTGGTCATCGGACTTAGTCTTGCGTCGACTACGATGGTAGTGGAGTGTATCTCCGTACATTGGTATCATCGGTGCAAGAGATTCCTGGGAAGAAAAATTGGTTGGAACGTTGCAAATATAGTTGACTCATAGAAAAATTCAAGTATGATGGAACGCTAGTGAATAGTTATAATTTGTGATTCAACTAGTAATAAATACTATTACTAACATAACAATCACAGTAATCTAAACTAATGCATGCGACGTGATAATCATTGTTCTATTAATACCACAGTAAAACAGAACTCATTTTAAGGAACTTACTTTGGGTGGCAGCGTAATACACTTCTGACTGGGAGTCCTCTTCGGGAAATTTAATTTCGAAATTGCCAATGTTTCGAAACTTAGGCTTTATTTTATTGGCTGAGTAAACNATTTTATTGGCAGAGTAAACAAATGAAACATTTTTTTAGCCTAATGCGAAGCACAAATTAAAAAAACAAACTGTACAGTAGTGATTATAATAAAATGTTGAAAAGTTATAACTATCTGCTTTCAAAATCTACTGGAATCGAGACTTAAGTGATATCGATTATTGGAATTTATTTCGATAACAAAGTCAGGTATCGATTTTTAGGTCTTATCTTGTCAGTGCCGCTAGGACATCTCAACGAGCTTCATGTTCCGAGACGTATTTATGCTGTTTTGAGTAAGTCATTGTTTCTTGTAACCGTTCCAGAATTTCATTGGTAACGTGTTTCTCGTGTGTTGTGTTATGTTAGTCAAATATTTGAAGAGTGCTACACCCATGCGACCAGTAATTTCGGTCGGATCATTGAAGTGTCATTGTGAATGCAATCTTCGTATAATTCATAGAGAATAACAGCACCGGAGAAAAAATCCTTCACTTCTTTTGAATCCTACGTTAAATTCTCAAGAGTGGGATACGCTTTCGAGCGCCGCGACTGGAACGGAAGCAGGTACTCTTTTCGACAAGCAGTGTTTGTCGTCAAATATTCTTCTAGATAATCGTGCAGGAGAGAAAGGTACGCATGGTCAGTTATAACGTTTCTGCTACTACATAGAAGAATAACCACGAAAAAGACAAACAAAATTTAATGCAGATCTATTTATTGTTTAACAAATTGGTCCTAATATTCTGACATTGAATTTTTAGTATACATATCCTAAGTAATCTTGTTTATTCTGTAAGATCCAAATACACGACATGCCAATCTGTGCTTCTTTTTGATTTTTTTTCCAACACTAGTCATGTCGTGTATGGTTATTTTGTTTAGTCATAATTAACACCCGGTTTTCCGAGTTTCCTTCTTCAGACTTTTTTAAATTTTCTTTTAAGATATATATGTGCTCTTATACTTGAAATTAAGAAAAAGAATATTATTTATTAATAATATTTTCAGTTTAGTTAATCATGATATTACAAGAAATTCAAATATTTTCCCAAATATTATTTACTGAAAGTGTGTTGAGGATATCTCATCATTAGATTCTTGTAATTGAGGTGTTAGTTGCTTATATCGTGCAGAAAAGTGTGAGAAAAGTACGATATAAGCAACTAACACCTATAAGAGTACGATATAAGCATCACAACCTAGAAATGAATAATTCCTGTATTATTTATGAAAATAAATGTCACTATTTCAAAACTATAATTCTATTTGATTACTATTTTCACAGCCGTTATTAATACATCTTTTGTATTTTGTAAGAGACTTAAACATCCATTGTAAATATGAGCGTTTTAATGAACATAAATATTTAACAGAAATATTTCGTTAGTTGTGTTTTTTACACGGTTGAATTTACTCCATGATAAAGTATTTTGGTTAAGGATATTTGAGAAATCACGCAAACTCCATTCCTGAGCATTCATGAATAGTCTTTACAATTCATCTGCAATATTAACATGAAGCCAAGTAGCCCATAATCTTTCAGATTTGTTTTTAAATACTTTCACCTAAAAATAATAAAAATTACCTTAATATTAATATAATCGTAAGTAATTTTTGCTTGTTATCGAGGAGTTGTACAATCGCTGTAGCTTAGCCTCTCTACCGAGGATCTTCCCGTTACACTACTTACTTTCTATTGATTGGCTGAACTAAGTAAGTAATTCATTTTAGGGGGTATTTATAGATTACATTCATCAAATGGATTCTATACATGTTGTTGACAGTTGATGAGTTTGATGCTTAATTATATTTTTGTGTTTTATTATATTACTAAGTGTTATAATTATGATTAATGTTAAATTATTTTAATAGTGCAATATAGTATAGTAAAGATCGTCGGTGTAACTAAATTAAGGGGAGATTATACTGAGAGTATAAAAACATTAGGGGAAAATGAGAAAAAAAAGTTCCGAATTTATATATTCAGACAGTTTTTTCTATCTCATTTTCCAAAGGAAGTACCCGAGTTTTGGATCATTTCGTATATTTTCTTCAGAGGGAAAGTGCCAAATCTATGACATACTTTTTTCTTACTTTAATCGCTATCCAAAAGAAAAATGTTAAATGGAGTAATTTTCATCAAATATCACTGATAGTTTCGCTTTATATTATTCGGAAGAGGTAGGATGAGTTATCTTGTATTTTAAACTTCCAATTTACTCTTAGATCGCTGCTAATAACCGTAAAAGTTTTACCAAGGTTTGATACAGTTTACCTCTGCATCAAAGTAACCGTATTCTTTAATACTATTTTCATGGTGTTTTTTATACACTTTAAAAACAATCAGAATTCTTCGATAGGTAAGATCCGTTATGACAGATTTTTACGAGACAAAATGACTAGTTAAATAAAATACTTCCTTAACTCCAGTAAGGTAAATGCGTGTTGATCGGTTAAATTTTTAGATTCACAGAATCAAGTATTGCTGTATTACGTTCAAGGTCTTGCCAGTTTCGTGCTGACATGAAATCTTTAATGCTTTTTTATGCTTATACTCTCATTACCATCTATGAAAACAGTGGGGGAGGTATAACTCGCGAAANTAACTTCTACAAGAAGCACGTTTGTACAATACTTAAACATAATTAATTTTTTGGGAATTTAGAAATAATGAAGTTTAGAATAAAGAAATTACTATTTTGTTGCAACAAGAAATATCCCCACGTGACTATAGGATCTTGAATTTTTTACGTTCAATGAGTGCGATTTATTTTTGTTAAATTTAATTGTATTCCAAGCTGGAAATATTAAATAGCATATTTCTTTATTTTATAAAAGTAATTTTAATATTTAATATTATAATAAAATGTTTTCATGCTTTAATATATGTCGGGGTCACTCGTAACACAATTCTCACCGGACATGCTACGCCACAGATGTATTCTGACAGCGTAAATTTGTAACACGAAGTTGTACCCCTCAATATTAGATGAACATTTTTATGTAAATTGTACTATAAATTTGCGGGCGGTAAATGTAGTTTCGCGGGCCGCATACAGCCTGCGGGCGAGAATTTTTGAAGTTATATATACAGATTTTATATACAACAAATAGACTTTTGATATTGTAGTATTCGTAAATGGTAGTTAGTCATTGTAAGTAAGTGAACCGGTTAGTTTGATTTACCGACAACTTGGCCCACGTGGTGTGGTTAGTAGTAGTTAGTAATAGTTAGATTATTATACTAGCAGAAGCTGGATAGAGAAAGGAAGGTTTGCTTTTTAGAAGTCACAGCTGTTAGTATTAGTATTTAGTAGTCACTAGGACATTAATGTGAAAAGCTACAAATTTTCTGGCCAAATCGGGAAAATTGACTTGTGTATATGTGGCAAAGTAAAATAATCAATAAAACGTATGCTTTGGAAACATGAAATTTTTGGAGACAGGTGTAAATTTTTAAAGGAGTTTTTGGCACACAATGTGGTTGATCTGACAAATATTTACAAATTTATAGTAGAAAAATTAAGGTTTTTAATTTTAATAAAGAAAATTACGACAGGCATATACTAAAATCGAAAAATCGGATGAAATTCATGTGGAATATTGTTAACAATTACACGTCAACTTTTGAAAATCGCGAAAAAAATGATTCTTTACTAAACGATGGCAAAATCGTATCAAATCCTCGGGACATCGCAAGTTTGTTTAATTCTTACTTCTCAGAAGTTGGTAAAATAACGAACTCAATATATCCAAATCAATGTCCTCCAATTATATCCACCCACATACCCAATTCTATATTCACTTCCGAAACTAACGCCAGTAAAGTCCTGGGAATCATCAACACCTTAAAAAAAAAATTTCACGAAGCATAGATGATATACCTGAGTTTATTGTTTAATCTTCGTCCCACGCTATATTAAATCCACTCGTAAATATTTTTAATAGTTCTTTATCGGAAGGGGTGTTTCCCAATATATTTAAGAGAGCTAAAGTGAAACCTTTACACAAGAAAGGAAACAAACTTAATATTGGAAATTACCGACCAATATCTCTACTACCCACTTTCTCAAAAATCCTAGAAAAATTGTTCTATAAGCGTCTTCTAGATTTTTTATCAAAATATAACATTCTCTCTGACGATCAACACGGTTTTAGGAAATCCTTTTCCACTACAAGCGCCATATTTTCCTTCTTAAACGATGTTACCACATCTCTAGACAGTGGAGAAAATCCTCAGGGTGTTTTTCTTGACTTATCCAAAGTTTTCGATGTCATCGATCACGAAATTCTTCTTTCAAAATTGCATTCTTTAGGCATTCGTGGACTTCCGCATCAATAGCTAACTTCTTATTTAAAGGATAGATATCAACAGGTAGAAATATCCTATACTAAAAATAAAATACTTCAGCGTAGTCTTTCAGAAACAAAGCCACTTACTTGCGGAGTACCCCAAGGATCAATTCTCGGCCCTATACTCTTTTTATTGTATGTGAACGACATGTCATCATCCACATCAGATTGCAAAATGGTTCTTTTTGCTGATGACACTAATTTACTATGTAAACACGCCAATGCTCAAAAAGTTTTGTCTAACCTTTCGACTTGGTTCCATGCAAATCGTCTCATTGTAAACACTGACAAAACAGTGTCTATGTTATTTCACAATAGTATCACAAAATCTTTACACCAGGTTTCTCTTTCTTAGGACGGAACACAATTAAAAACTGTTACGAATACAAAATTCTTAGGTCTCCATATTCAAGAGAACATCAAATGGAATTGTCACATTGACAATCTTAATTCCCAATTAAGCAATTTGTGTTACGCACTCCGAATCTTAGTTAACGCAGTTAGTTCACGCATTTCCCGTTGCGTTTATTTTGCAAACCTTTACTGCCATTTACGTTACGGCATTACCTTCTGGGGTAATTCCGGTCAGAGTATTCAAACTTTCAGAATTCAGAAGATGATAGTTCGGATAATTTGTAAATCTCACCCCCGAAACTCTTGTAAACCTTTATTCAAGGAATTAAATATCTTAACACTTCCCTGCATTTATATTTATGAAACAGTCGTGTTTGTTAAGACCAAATTACTGAAGTGCCACCCTTTATTTATACGAAACAGTATCGTTCACGAACACTATACACGCAATAGTAGTAATATTCATCGCCCTAGAGTGTCAACCACTCTTTGCCAAAAAAAATCTTATCATTCGGGAATCGTTCTATATATTTCCCTGCCCAAGAATATAAAAGATATTATAAAATTGAATCTGTTCAAATCAGCGGTTAAAAACTACCTCCTGCACCAGTGCTTCTACAATGTAAAAGAATTTATTGATTTTAATAAAAGTTAAATTCGTCTTGTACTTTATCACGCCATTGCTGTAGTACTTTTTAAACAACTTATAACAATTTCAAAAACTATTTTCTTGCATGATTGTGTTGTCTTATGGCTCATATTAATTTAGTTTTATGTGTACTCAATTTTGGCACGGTTGTGTATATAAATTCTGTAGCCCCATCCTGGCCCGGGTTTTTCTCCGTTTTTCCTTCTGGTAGAGGCGGATTTATCATACAGGTTCTCTAGGCTTTGTCTAGGGGCGTGTTTATTGTAACAATAAATCGTGAATTTAGTGTTATTTCAATTCTTATGATTTTTAAACACTATACTCAGAATAATCTATAGTTCGATAATAACTTGTACATGTAATTTTTTGCTTAAAATTACAAACATATTGACATTCTATTAGTATTATAACTCGCAGCTAACTTTTTATCTTATCTAGGAAATTTTGCTGAAATTTTTGAATCCGCCTCTGCCTTAGGGCCCTTGATCGGAATTGATGGGATGGTCCCTTGTTTGCTTCCGGAGAGTAAATTAGTTTTTTGTCCTCCACGTGGTCATACGCAGTTTTTACGGTTTTTTGACAATAAATTTATTATTATAATTTATGTATTTAAAGGACACCACGACCATGCCAGATTAACAGCATATGAAATCATCAACTGAAGTAAATACGATAAAATCGATCTGCGTATTCACTACGTTTGATGCCTGGCAAAAATAAATAAATAAATGAAAGAAAAGAACGCTGAGAAATAATTATGGTCAATAGAGACTCACCTCTCCAAATGTAGTGAATGACACTTCCGCTATACGCATCGCTTCTATTCGAGTAGATTTTTGCGCACGCAGCAACACCAGCCACAGGTCCTTGCGCAATCAAACGCGCTGACGATCTTCTTCATCCCCTTGCACCCCTCCTTTTTCCCAGCAACAGCTCCAAACAGCTCAACCCTAAGAATGAACATTTTGAATGAGATGCTTTGGAACTTGGTGATTATTGGACACCAGAGAAATATTCCAGAAACAAACTACATACTATGGATGGTAATGGTGAATGTTTGTCGGTGTAATTCAAAATGAAAGTATCTTGCATGATCTCGCCAACCAAATACTTATTATTAGAGTCGACTTTCGATCAATTTGCTACTTTTCCTTGTCCGGAGGAAGATTACCGAAGATGCTAAGCTGTCGAAACAAACACAAGTAATAATTAATAAACATATGGTGGTGAGACTACGCAAGTTAATTTCATTCAAAATAAATATTATCATATACGTTAATACGCAAATGATCCATAAAATTAGAGTTCCTTTTCTGCGGAACGGAACGGAATAAATCACGCAAATGGAGTATCATACTTTAGAGCATCTTCTAAGATGCGTCGGCGATTTCCACTTATTTCATCTTTCACCTTTCCGTATTGCAAGATTNAGAGATTTAAAACTTCCAAAATAAAGAAAAGTCTCTACGTTACTCGTTTATTTGATAAGGATGATATTTGATTACCTGAGTCCTAACAAATGATAGCTCCGACGCGTTTCCATGTTGGCAAGCCTGTTAGCGTTGTAACTAAATATGAAACAGAGCGAAACTTGTCTACAACTAGTAGATGAGGAACACTAGTATATACTAGGTAAATAAAATAGTCTTGATAAATAAAAGTACGCGTTCATACTATCCTACAGAATGTTAGATTTTCAATTCCTCACATAAGCTAACACAATATTAATGTACTTTTACTATGTAACAATTATAGTTGAGTCAGAAAATGATGTATCTACGGTGTGTGCCTTTATGCACGCGAATGAATTAAAAAAGACGAAAATTACAAACATTCATTATATGAAATATTCGAAGTGTAATAATTGTTTGTTTTTGGTGCAATACTTAAACCTTCAAAGGAATCCCTTCCTCATTGCAAAAGGTTAAAGAATACGAAATTAAACTAACAGTTTTTTCCCATTTATTTCGCGTCTTTTTTTCTATCAAATAATCAAAATCTTTGAAGTAGAATAATACATAAAATCAAGCATTCAGACAAAATGTTAAAAGAGTTTTAGTTCAATTTTGATCGGAACATTTTGTAAGAATTTGGAGAAGAAGAAAAATATATTTTAATGACATTTGTTTTCATTCTTGTAGATAAAGATAAAACTACTATAGATAAAGACATCATAGTTCATTTGAAACGAAATATTGCGTACACATTTCTCCAACTTCACGTACCACTCTCATTCTCTAATTACTTTTCTTTAATCTTCTTCCGACAGCGATCTTGACCTCGGCGATATTGTTGAGTGGTGAGTTGAAACCCTGCTCGGCCGATCTAGGCGAGGTTCTCAGCAGGGGTTTTTATTGCCCACTTCAGACAAATGTTAGTTCGGTACCATAAGTTCCCCAACAACCCAACATCTCTCTTTCACATTTCCTCTCCCAAATTACGGCTTGGTAGATGAGCATGCCTCATGGACTTAACCTCGCCAAAAGACAAGTAATAAAAGAGAAAGATTTTATTTATTTAATAATAAAATAATATGCCCACAGACTGGCTCACTTTTATCACTCGGAATTCGTAATAGATTTCAACGCTCCTCGGAATTCGTTATGAATTAGCTCTACACAATTTCCTTTCCCATCTCTCCGATATCTCGTAACCCTAGAGACGCATACAAAGAATATCTTAGTGAGTAGCTTGTCTATGTTATCAGACACACAAAATTTGTTTTTGTGAGGTGCTTAATGGTTTATGGTGCTTAATGGTTTATGGTGCTTAATGGTAACTTTATGAAATGACTGGGAACTGGGATGACTGGAAACGCACAAAGTATTTAGGTGAGCAATAAGGCTGACCTGTAGATTTAATAAATAAAGGAGGGAAAATACTTAGATTACGTAAGTCTATGTGATAACAGAAAGTGGTTATAAACACGAATAAAGCATTTGGCACATTTCTCTTAAAGACCAGGTAATTGTTTAATTACACCACTCGTATAGAAATATCTGGATGTAACAAAAGAAAAGAAATCCAGTGCAATTACTAGGCACATGATGTCGGCGTAAAGAAATATTTAAATAAGAAAAGAAAAGAAGAACTACTAATTATCAGGCACATGATGATGTGCCAAACATTTATTCAAAAAATGATATTTCCATTGCGTTCCGACAATATTTGCATTCCATTCGGATAACCTGTGGTTGGATTCGGCGCTATCTGAGAGAAAATCTATGAATTAGAACAAGCGCCGTAAAGAAATATATAATTAGACGATTATGATGTAAGGAAAATTAAAGCAAAATTATAAGGAGGCAAAGTTTCCGGTATTATTTATGAATTTAATATTCTGTTATCTATGGCGAATACGTCTTTATATCTGAATTCTAAATGTTAAAAGATGGGGGCAAATTACACGAGTGAATACGCTACTCAGATGAATTGATTCCTTTGCGTACATACCTGCTCACGCACTTGTTCTCCGTAGAAGCAAACGAGAAGAAATTGGCAGAAAATGGTGACCAACACACAGCTGCCACCCACTGCATCAAGCAACGATGCGTCTGCCTTTTAATAAATATGGTGTACTGCACATATCTACATGTGGAAAAGATATGGGATAACTTTTGGCCAGGTAAAAATGGCAAAGAGTCAAGAATCAAACCCGGAACACATGCTTGATCTGAAGAGTGTTAACCACACCACCACCCGTTCGCCTTCTACATCTGTACACCATTTTAATCCATGTCGAATCCCGGACGATCTGAGACACATCCCCACACACGAGATCACCTGGCCGAAGGTTATCATCATAAATATAGTGAAGTCATTGTCTGTCTTAAATTGCAAATACCATGATCGAGAAATTTCCATTGATGAATGAGTAACATTTTACCGAACTTATAACCATACATTTCGTAATAACTATGTGCAAACATTGTTACCTTGTGTATCTGAATCGGTAAAAGTTAGAAACTAGGATTTACTGGCACGTAGCGAATACCGACAAAAAGATTGTAAATAATTTCCCTCTCCGATTTCCTTAACCACGAAGCGCAACTCTCACCCCTTCTTCACGGCCCTCTCCCCCAAGGCAAATTCCAATGAAACATCCACGTCACTTCCAGATTGCATAAATAGCCTATCCCCGTTCTTTATACTTTGTCAGTGTTGACACAGTTTTCTACTAGTACAAATACACCAACTATGTACAAATTTCAGCAACTGTGTACAATTGCTTGGTGTACAAATATCAATAACTACTCGGGAAAACCAAGCACTAACTACGGTTTTTGTATTTTATGAGCAATTTTTTTTCTATTATATGAGTTATACTTTCCCATTTTACGTGTGTGTAAGGAAAGTATAGAAATCGGTCGAAAAACGAGATGGAGATCCCTTCTGATCTACACAAATTGACCCCAGGAGAGTATTTTCAATTTTTTGCGACGTCCAATATTTTTGCGAATATTGTTGTGTATGCGAATGCCTCAAGAATTTTGTTTATCCGATGACTCAAGAACAAATTAATGAAACCGAACGAAAGTAGAGAATTTACTTTAAATGTAATGGGAATAAAATGTTACTTCTGGACAATTCATTCTGACTTTATTTACACAACGCTTCACTTCCAGTTTCTTAAAAATTAAAATTTTGAATAAATGAACATAAACGTTTTTGTTGTACATTAAATTATGCGTACAGATACTCGGAGGCGCATTATTTAGGTCAGACTGAAGCAAATGCAAACAGTTCAGGGTTGAAGATATTAAGTTTGCAATGTATAGTTGATAGAGCTAATACGAAAGTATGCAGCAAGTCTTTTGTGCTTGTGAGGATAAATATTTTTATACATATTGAAGTGTTTAATATGTTATTCTTTTGCAATTATCAATATTTTACTTTGTATACATAAATTATTTTCTGATTTAGTTGTGTTGCTATGTAGGCTGTTTACTACTCTTTTGAAGAATTATAATTGGAAAATTAAGTGGAGTACTCTCAAGATTTTTTTTATTTCCTGTCATTTCTTTGCATCATTCATTATGTTATTAATTACACTTTCAATAACAATGAAACAATTTGCCATGATGTTTGTTATGAAAACAATTTTCGAATATGTGACCCGTTCATTATGGAAAGCCTTCATGTTAAGGAGAAACAAGTCGCTTGGAGGTAACGAGGTCGTTAAGCAGGTATCTGTGAGGAAAGTACTAGGAAAGACCTGCCCTCCACTATCTGATCCAATCACATCCTTTCGGGTAGCAGGTGACACCGGTAGCAAATGATGCGACACCCCTAGGAATTACCAGTTTTCGAACTTCTACCGTGACATATTCAGTTACAAATTTCTTCAACCATGAATTTTTGCAATATTTTTCTGTTACCCTATAACACTGTGGGTATCATGATGAAGCAGACGCCTGTGTTACAAGGAACTCACATTTTGCTATTTGCGAGTTCAGATAACCTAATTTCTAAAATTCACATTGGGTCGTTTATCTTAACTTGATTCATATACTCCTCGTTTTGTACTCTCCAATGATACAACAAGTATAATGAAAGTGTTGTGAGGGTCGAAAACAAATCTTCACGAAATGGCCTCAGGAGAGTTTTAAATTTTATTGCGTGATGTTCATGTTTTAAGTGTGGGAAGAGTTATCTGATAACCCACGAACAAATTGAAGCATCGAAAGCAAACTTGAGGATTGAATGTGAATGCATTGGGAATGGAAGCCTCTGGACCGCTTGTTTTCAATGCACAGATTTCATTGCCAGTGCGTCTGTTAGGGGGTCATTCGCATTCCTCTCGCGAATTTGGGACACTTCACTGCAACGAGCACTTCCTTTAGAGACCGACGAATCGCCCAACCCCATCAGAGTTTTCACTCGTGCAGCGAGATCAGGGGCGGCTTTTCGAGAGGGATTCCGAAAGAAACGTTTTTAAAGGAGAGACACTCCAAAATGACATTTGATGACCCAATACTTCTTCTACAAGTTGTAAAAAGAATCTAAAAAATTTTGCTCATGAATTTTATATTTTTTAATGTTAATGATTCATGCTATGTAAATAATATAAATATAATTGAGTTTATAGTGAGTTAAATATCGGTAAAGAAGAAAAGAAACAACCTATTGTAGACATTACTTTCATTCAGAGGAAAAATGCGACCAGCCGGGAATCGAACACTTTTCGATTCCCAGCTCGTAATTTTCATCTGACTGAAAGTGATCACATATCTTCACCACGTGTAAATGCACCGAATAAATAAATACATAACCTACTGTAGGTTTTTAAAACAATTTCTGTCTCTTTCAGAACCGTTAGATGAAATAGTAAATAGCTCATTACATTTTTGTCTAGTGTCCTTGATCCTCCAATCTGACTTAACTCATACACTTGTACACGCAGCAAAAATACTCTGAGAATGTTATTTGGAGTAATACCAGAAGTATTGTTACATTCATTGTTCAGTCTCTGCATCAACTAAATGTTAATAATGGTTATACATTTTTAGAATAAGACTGCTCAAGAAAAGGAAAATTAAGCACCTAAGCATAAACCCCTCAGGAAAAAAATAAGTTTCTTTTAAATGTGGGGAGGGGCACGGCACCCATCGCACTCTCGGCACCCTCCTTAGAACCGCAGCTGAGCGGGAACAAACAAACAAACAAACAAACTTACTCAAAGTGAACTTAGATGTGATGACGTATTCTTTACATACCCGCGTGGTTCGCAATGCTACGGAGCAGAGGATGAGGGCGCTGCAAAGCAATTGGATTCCTAATCCAACATTCCAAAAGGCATCAATCTCATCCACTAAAATGAAATCATAAAAGAGCAACCCTTCTTATAGGGGATGTCAATGAAAATGTCAGTTCTTTTTAAATAAATATTTACTTCAATTATTAAGAATACTTTTCTATGCTTGTCACCTTTTATATTCGTAATTACAGTATCACATAATTAAAGAAAATAAATTTTAAAATTAAATTGTTTGTGTATATTCAAAGTTGTTAAATTTTATTTTATTTTTAAGTATAATTATAATTCTTAATTTTCGTAATAAAATGTTTTTTGTGTACCTTTTCTAAATAATTTCTGAGGATATTCTATCCACTTTGTAACAGCGCAATACCAACAAACAGTTTAGTTTTGGGAACTTTAATTATGAAAATTAGAATTCAGATAAGAGATAAATAAATTATTGAATGTTTTTATTTAAAAAACCTATTTGATGACAGAAACATAGATAATTTAATTATAAATATTTCTATTCCGAATATTCATGTTCTCAAAAATTCGCTTGCTATGACCTAAAAGCAGTGAAAACTTCAAGAATTTTCATTTACTGTTTGTCTAGGAAAATGT
Source organism: Laupala kohalensis (assembly GCA_002313205.1). Classification (NCBI taxonomy): domain Eukaryota; kingdom Metazoa; phylum Arthropoda; class Insecta; order Orthoptera; family Trigonidiidae; genus Laupala; species Laupala kohalensis. Next base: position 30,118 of record NNCF01127223.1, read on the forward strand.
ACATTTATTGTGAAAAAAGTTATTTTCAGAAAAACGTTATTGAAATCTATTCTAATGTTACACAAGCAATTTGCATGCAATATAAACTTTAAAACATTTTAAATTGTCAGAATGTCGTAATATATTTGGAATTATTTTGAAGGAAAATAGCTATTGGAAACCGCCCTAGTCTCAAAACCATGGCGCAGTCAAATCATTCTCATGTATAATTATCTTCTTTGTAACAATGATCTAATTTGTAGCAAAAGAATTATGAAGAAAGTGATATGTACTGTGAACATGCTTGGCTCCGTTCGTAGATAGCATGGACAGCTAGTAACGTGGACACCCCAGCTATTAATCTTCCGAACATTCTAATTTAAATAACCTGATCTTAAAACCTCCCGAAAAAGCCACCTACATTCACGAACATCATAAGTTATTTATAGTTTCGAATTCCATTTACCAACATAATAATTGAATTACTTAAGTCAGAAAGTAATACCACAGCACAGAGTATACAGCACATTAAAATATTATAAAATACTAAATTACTTGCGCCCTGAAAATGAGAAATATTTTCAACATTTCATTTAATTACAAATTTCATTTCAACTCGTTTCCAAAAAAATAGCGAATNATTTCAAGAACTTTTAATGATAAGTTTCACTATAAACTTTTCAATTATTCGATATGATAATACTCAGAAATTGTAATTTGCATAACGTTTAAAGAATAAGTCCATAGAAAAATATATATTCAAAAATTCAATATAAGATAAAATTACGTTATATAAACTGAGGTAATTAACTCTAATTAAATATTAAAGGGTGTTCAAGAAATGTTTATTAATTATTACCACTCTAAACTGTTGATGGAAGATTACATTATTAAACAATTTATAGGTTGAGAAGAAGTGACATACTGATCAAGAAAAGGAACGGGAAATTCATGAATCAATTTGTACAGTTCATGAATCCCTTTCGAACAGTATTAGAGAAATGAAAGGAACATAATTTCTTCCTTTCTNGAACAGTATTAGAGAAATGAAAGGAACATAAATTCTTCCTTTCTCTACACTGTCGTTATGGTCTTAAGTACTTTCTTCCATCTTCCCACTGCCCCTTTGCCTTCTCAAATATGAACACATTTATATTCTTCCTCGATCGTTTTACTGGCTTTGCCGAGA
>NNCF01127224.1:0-95169 GCA_002313205.1 Laupala kohalensis
CTTAAGGAAAACGCTAACAAATAAATCCATTAATTTAATTACTGTTTTTAATCACTATAACACCCCTCATGTTGTTTTACCCCAAAAGACACAAACACAGAAGGTAATCAAACATTCATATTAACACTAACGCCGAAGTGACGTCATTAACACCAAAAAGACACACTAAATTACACTGGCTTTAACCATATTATTTTCTAGTTGACAATTTACTCTTCCTTTCTCATATCAATAACAATTCACTGGATTTAACTACCATCCGATCTGATCAACAATTAAACATACTTTTCTTTCTAACAAAGGTTATACACTGAATTTAATCCTAAACTTATTTTATTAACAATTTAATTTATCTTTCACTTAACAATAACAATTCACTGAATTTACATGGCATAACTCTATTGGCAAATGAGTTCAGTCTTGGCACTTATTTAGTCCAGAGTTCGTGCTCTTTTTATAACTGATGCCAATTACTCTATGACGCGCAAGCGCAATACGATGTTGGTTTAAATATTTACCAACAATCGCACATTACCTCTCAAGATGACAGACTAGGCAGGCCGTAGAGTAGGGTCCTCGCCGAGGTCAGCATGGCTCCAATCTTGGGCATCTGCTAACGGCGTTGATCAGCGGCGACTACCCTATTCGTTTTGTGCGTAATCGGCTCCTCCGAAACACAGCGTCAGCATTTACAATGTCCGTTCGAATTACCACTCGAAAATAGTTTTTGCGTGGTTGGGATCGAGGTCAGCTTATTTACTCGTCCCGATGATCAAATCAAGATCAACAATTAAATCTCGAACGCGAAATAAACATCTGTCGAAACATGAACTATGAAAACATCTGAGCAGTATCAGCTATCAGAGCGAGATCAGAAACATATCAGAAACTTCGAGAAATACATGAGCTATCTGAGCGATACATGAGTGATCTCCGACGAAACATCTATGAGCAGTACGAAAAATACATGAGTGAGCGCGATCGGAGACACAAGTGATCTCCGACGAAACATGTATCAGCAATACGAGAAAATACTTGAGTGAGAAATATTCGCGATCTGAGCAGTATGAGCGCGATCTGAAACACAAGTGAGCTATCTGCGAAACATAAGTGAGACTGAAATTTTGTTTGCCATTCCTTAAATGGGCTTTATCCCTCCTCTTGCCTACTCTTCTCCCAAAAAATCTTCAAAATTTTTAATCCCACGTGATCGAAACTTCCAATGCCAAAACAATTCCCCCTTCTTACGCCTCGACTCTGGGAAATTTTTAAAGGGCTTCTAACGTTTTCTTGCAACGACGTTTTACTTTCAACGATCTTTCAAACAAAATGTCTCTTGTTTCGACCTTTCGCACATCTGGGTTTATTTGGTCGGGTTGGGTCGCCTCCCCCATCCCCTCGCAAACTCGCTATTTCTAAAAAGTCGTAAATTTGTTTTGACGCCAAAAGAAGCCGACAGAGGTCTGCGTCGTACCCAGATGCGACCACTGCCCTTCGTCGATCTCCAACGGCCGTCCTTTTAAATTTCTTCAACTCTCCCTCTCTTTTAAATTTCATTCTTTCCGGACAAGGATGATTTAATTAACAATTAATCGCTGAATTATTCAAATCTCACAATATATATCGTTCCGGTCAGATAAGGACCACGAATGATGAGTATCAGGAAGGCTCTGTTTTTTGTGTGAGTTTACTCACTAGACCCATCGTAATTTATACCGAGATCGGAGGAACAGCGCCTAGATAGGATAGAGACTGCTGTATCCTAACATTACAACTGCGGTTGATAGTCACAGAGGGCGGACTTTTCATACATCCCAGCTATTTAAACTGAGATTTGGAAATGAAAAGCTACAAATTATATCTTGCCCCGCCCGGGGGATGACTTGGTGACGAGGAATCACGCTGACACCGTGGCCACGACGGAGACATACGTCCAATTATAAGTACATAAAGTAATTTTGTTATTTATAATCATGCTATAATATATTGGTCAGGATGTTGACGTACACACTTCAAAATTGTGATTTAGACACTCCTCATTTAATAATTACGACATCCCCTTAGAAATATATTTCCTAATATTTTTCGTTTGCGGATAGGTAATGCTTCCCTTCATACCGGATTTAGGTTGATTTATTATTTATGATCAACATTGAGTTTAAAATATCTAAAACGTAACTGCATTCTTTTTATATTTTTTCTAGTTTTGTATGTCTGATTTATATTCAAGAATATATGTTGTAAAGACAACGTAATGATAGTATATAAAAGTACTTCACACGCAGACATTGATCACTTTTATTACGAGCTCGACAAAGCATCAAAAGGACCAAAGAGAAAACCTGTTATTGAAGAAGTCGTGCCCTTTTATGTGTCACGATTAGAAGAATTAGTCAAGAGCAATGGAGATTATTTCTTCAATGGAAAGGTAGTATTTTTTTAATTCAAAGAGACAAATTTATCGTTTCTTTTACGCATTTCCTCTCTTCTTATAAGGTATAATATCGGTAAATGTAGATCCAATAGTTCGAGAAGGGCGTCCATTTTTCTTAAAGTGCTTCTAAGGTTAATTACATTGATCTTTCCAAATTACGTTTAATTAAAATTACTTTATTTATTTCTGAGGCAAAATTAGACTAATCTCATTATCTCATGGCTTTTTCACAATTCACGAGATAGTTCGAGGGAAGCAACAACAATATTCAAGAAATGCCTCTACGAAATTATAATTTTTATACGAATTAAAACGATATGTGTAATACAATAAGTTTGAGATATTTTAATTTTGTAAAATGTAATAAAAAATTATTTATCGTAAATGTACATAAAACTAATTGTACAGAATGTAATGGAAAAATTGCATGTGTATCCTGGGTTGAGGTGATAGGGTTAGAAGGACCACGAAGGAGGAATGTGGATGCGATGGGAGTTGAACAATGGACATGTCAACAAAATAATTTAATAACAAAAAATTGCAACTAGCTATATAAAGCATTAAAATGAAGTAATCAATGAAAGAATACAAAACTGGAAGTTCAGATTATGGGCTGAGATGACGTAAGACGATATGATCCGTTTCTTCAACGATTCAGCGTGGATGTCGTTGGGTTGGTGTTTATTTGATGATGTTGAGTTGATGTGTAGTCGAGGTTGAAGCAAAAACTGCTAGTAGCTTAGCACGTGGCGATTCAACCTGGAGATTATCTCGTGAGTGATGGCGTGTCGATGCTCACGAGATGTGGTGTTGTCGGTTGAAAATAATTCCTCCAGCTGTCTCCTGGTAGAAGCTGAAGGGGAAGTTGTCGGCTTGCGTGCCGAATGTACTATGATTTGATGTTGACTCCTCGGACGAGTTTTGCAAAAGTGACTGAGTGTCCGCATGTCGGGGCTTGCTTCTGAGACGCGGGTTGCTCGCGCGATTGGTCGGTCGGTCGATCGATCGATAGCGTGACGTCACAGGTCGACCGTGTATCGATCGTCCATCTAGCTCGTAGGATTGGTACGTAATGTCAAGTTATTTTAAATTGTTCAGGCGGGGAAACATAGAATACAGCCTCGTGGATTCCAGGATAATTAATAACAGACTCATTTATTAATTAAGTCATACTATGTCCAACCATTTCATTAACTTTGTTAAAACTCAAAGGTGTGAATTGTGAGTGGACCTATGAGGTTTGAATAAATAGTTCATAGAAGCTCAATAATCTAGAGATGTCACTCAATTGGCACAAAGCATCGAGTCCATAGATCGTTCACTCGCTTTATCCAACCACGTCGCAACACTATTTTTTTTTCTTTTTCCGAATAAAATATTATAAAACTAATTATGGATATTTGGTTAAAGAGAGGAACTTTAACTAAAAAGTGGTGTTTCTACTGCTGTGAAATATCTACTGCCAAAAAATAAAAGAATTGCGATTACAATGTAATAAATTATGAATATGAAACAAATAAAATCCTTTTCTTATTTTTTTGAAGTACGATTTTATTCCGAGATAACTCGCGGCAGATTTTTTCCGGGAAGCGTACCCGGATATGAATCCCTCTTCGAGCAAATAAGTATAACGTATTGTTATTTCATTTTCTATAGAAACTGATAGAAAAACCAGTAGATAAAATCTAATTTCCTTCAACTACAAATAAGCCATGTTATCTTACAATTAAACGCGAATATAAATCGAATAATTAAGATACTAGGGTGACGATGTGTCTATCAACCGATTTTTGGACTTTTGTCCTGCTAGAATCTCATTCTTTCCCAGTGTGCGTTTCAAATCACTCTTCTGGGAACGACACTAGACATTTGGTAATCCAAGTTTTACCAAATCTATTTCAAACTCGAAAGATTCCGATCATTGAATTCTCAATACCCACTTTATTCTCAAATCTTTAACCTAAAATCAAAGTCGTTAATGAGAAAATCTGACGCTAGGAGGGGACAAAATAGTTTTTTTTCCTTAAGTCACACGTTTCCCCCAAGATAGGCAGACATTTTTAACACTGCGTAGTCATGATGGCGCCTTTGTGACATTGGTACCTTTACAATCAAGGAAAAGATTACGTGACTTACGGGGAAGAGTCTGGTGACGGGCGAAAACATTAGAAAGAGTCGTGAAGTACAATAGAACAGCAGAGGAGGAGAAGTATAAAGAGAAGGAAATAGTACGAGAGGCAGATGAAGGAACCTGGACAGAAAGATAAAAGAGCATCGTGTGCTGCTGCTCGCGCACGACCAGAGGCAAGACTTGGCGCGGTCAGGTTCGAGACAGGGTAGAGGGGATGAAGACGAGCGCGCAGAAAGGGGATGGGAGCTGAAGACAGTGGCAGAACAAAGCAGGGGTGTCCACACCTCTCCTTCGTTCATGTCTTCAACTTTCTCTGGTGTTCCTTCATCCTATTTTGGAAAGGTAACTTTTTTTAAACATCTCCTTTCCTCCAGTAATACTTTCTAGCACAATACATTTTCCGAAAGAGTAGAAAGAAAATTACCACATTTTTTGGCATAACACGCCCTCCTTTTTTTGCTCAGAAATCAAGATGCAGAAAATAAGTGAAGACTACATTTGCCCATTTTAGTACCTCAAACTCACACTTAGTGCTCCGAGATAAAAATTGAGAAATAAAATATTATTTAGGGAACGGTAAGCTGAAGTTCAATAAAAATTTGTGAGAATGTAATTACCTTTTATAATTATTTGTTCAACAGTAATCTGGACGGAAATCGTTATGCACAAAAAAATATTGCCTACATTTTTAGTAATGTCCGAGTGAAATTTAATGAAAAATTCGTCAAGATAATCTATATTTAAGTTTTAAATTTCCCCACTCTCTCCCTCTTGAGCGTTGAGAAATGAAGCATAAAACAGAGGATGAGGTGCGAAGCAAGAAGAGAGGGGAGTGGGGTCTGAGGTTCCAGAAGGTCACTGGGCGGAGAGAACGAAACGTGCGCTACTGCTCACCGAACAGTAAGTCAGAAAGAGCGTAATTTATAGATGAAAAAGGAACAAACAAAGAGATCTAGAGTGACTGAGTAGAATGAATAAGTGGCGAGAGATGGAGGAAGCGATAAACGTTTTCACAGAGAAAGGCAGATGACAGAACCGGATTAGTCAAAAGATTGAATGACTTAATCTTATTATGACTCTTAAAGTAGGTAAAGATGGCTGGATTGGAAACTCTAAGGGAGCTTTACTATAATCTTTTTGTAAGGGAATGGAATAGTTATTAGAAATTTTCTACAAATTTTGGATCGTATTATTTGGAAGAATATGTAAGAAAATAGGGTTCTATAATTGCAAAATCATCAAAGCTGTTATTGTTTTAAATCAAAATTAGGCACGCCAAGATAAGATTAAATAAACATGAAAACGTGGACATTTGACCGAAAGCTTTGGCGTTTCTTAACAGTAGTTTGTTTAAGGAACATACTCATAAACAATATTAATAGTGTTCGCTTCTTCATACTCTCGAAACATAAATAATGGAAACTAAACAGACTAATTAAATATAGATATAATGAAAACAAAACATTTGAATTTTTGGCCATTGTTTTGAACCGAATTGTTTCATTATTAAGTCTCACTTCTCACATGCATTTATTTATCTAGTAAACTATGTTATTTTTGTTTTCCACCACTCACATTTATTATTTTTGTTTTTTATGGAGTTATGAACAGAAAGGTGGCTGGGATATTGTGTAATTAATAACCCATCCTTGTTAAACTAATGTGACTCAGAAAGTGATCAGAAACTCTTAGGGGTGGATTAGAATAGGAGGGGTGTATCCCGGGGCAGTCCGATGCTTATGTTTGATCGCATTGAAGATTTTTAGATATTGAAGTTAACCCGTGTTTTGTGAAATTGATAGTGATTTTACATGTGTTATTCTGAATGAGTGAAACCTCTCCACTACCACACGAACCTTCCACCATAACAACCTTAACAGAAAGACGAAATTGTATATAATATTATATTTATTATTATGAATATTATTATTATATCAGAGTTTATACGAACCGCGCATTGCACAATTTCCCTAATTTTGCAGAATTGACAAAAACCTGCTCACACTTACTAAACGAAAAATTGAAAACTCTCCCACTCTTGGGCGGTCATGATTACAAGTTCTTTTCTGTGATGAACGTTCCATTGCGCCTCTAACAACCGAAATTGACATACAATCCGCATTAAAAAATGTTCTTAGAAAATTAGAATGTTAGGCCCTTAGCAGTTAGTATTCATATTTTTTCAGTCCCACTTAAAAGTCCATTATTCACTTCCCTCTTTCAAATTTTTTTCGCTAGTATTCGTTATTGAAAAGAATAAAGAAATGAATATCTCATGAAATTAATCGAAAATTTAGATTTCCACATTCAAAGCTACACATTCCTTGTCATAGAAAACACGATAAATTCATTGCTCTTTTTTTGAAGAAAAACGTATAAGATCAAAATGTATGTCCACATAAACAGCTTTTATAAGTTGCATACCCATTAATATTCCTAGTTAATAAGTCATCAAAAATATTTATAAAAACTGTTAATTATTCATTTTCTCAGTTCTTTGCCATGACCTGACTCAAAAAATTGATTTTATCTGCTGACCGTACCTCCGGTGAAAAGAATTACTCACTATGTTATTTTGCTTCCAAATCCTTGTAGTTCATTGCACAGGTCTTTCGAAATTGAAAACTCGGATTCTTATTACTGACACTGGTCCTATATTAGAAAATGAGAACACGATTTTTTGCCATTTTAATGTACAAATTGACAGGGCTAAATTGTTTTGAATCTTTAACGTGAATTGTGTCAATCATTATTTACATTGATCTCCCTCGCGTGTCCCTCTTCCCACAAATTTCACAACTGGGTTCGTAGGTAGTCTTAGAAACAATATTCTTCAAACTGCATCGAGGTACACGCTCGTTTAAAACCTGCTTCCAATTAAACAACCGATTTGCTCATACCTACTTTCTGCTAATGGTTATCAATACTTCATATCAATTATATTATTATCTTCTTTTCTTATTTAATTTAGAACAATTCTGTTCACATCCTCAATCATTTGCTCCGAGCGTGTATCCTTACTCCAAACTTAATATCTGTGTATTGTGACCTATCAAGACCTTCCAGGTGACTTCTAACCAGTCAGTAATTAAAATGCACGGAAGGATGATTAATAGCAAGTAATTACCTGCTAGATGGTAATTGATTCACTCATTGTGGGGCTCATGGATGTTCTTCGCAAAATAAATCACTAGGCGCAGGACGAACAAAGAGAAACAAGAAGTTAATTGAATGGGTTCGTATAGACGGCGGAAATATGAAGGAGTTGTGAAATATGAAGCAGAATAAAGAGAACAGAAAACAGAAAATCGAGACGAAGCTATTGTCTACCACTTTCCCAGAGATGACATCAGATCGGTTTTAAAACACAAGAGTTTATCGAATTTGTAGTTGAATCATTCGATTTTTTAAATTCTCCCTGAAAAGGGTTGAATTAACAAATTACTAGTTTCCAATAATAACCTATAACATTATTTTAATTTCCTTCGTTATATCCGACGTACTAATGTATTTCTTAAACAATAAGATTATAAAATATTTCACCCATAATAATTTGGTAAGAAGATCAATAAAAACAATAACTTATATTCATTCAGTGGCGTACAACGATTGTTTTCACGTGGTTTAGTAATGTTTGTATCTTTATTTTCACTTTTTTATTTTAATTTTATTATTTGATACGCCTAATGATTTAATTAGGTCGGAAAGATAAATCATTTCTCCATTTTTCATCATTCTATGCCGCATCCTATATTTTGATACTTTTCACAAGTTTCCGGTTACAATCGCGAGCGCACTCGTTTAATCAATTACTAGTGAGTGAGAGTATTGATTTTTGTACTTCAATATTCTTTACTATTGATTCTTTTACAACAATTTTTTCCCTTCTATACTGATTACTATTAATGTACTTAAGAAGAAATGTAAACCGAGTCTCGATATATTGTTGGGTAGTACTCTAGAAGAAAAAAACTCAAAATGTAATAGGGAACTCCACATTAACTTTCGAAAAACATATCGCAGGTCCATGTCGGGAAAACAAGTTTGCCAATTTTCTAATTTTCTAAGCTCTGGATCTTAACTGTGTTTGGCAAGGAAATCAAAATATGTGTAACATTTAAATATTTAAATCGAGTTACAAAACAAAATTTTTGTGGTGCACTTGGGTTCACGCTGAAGAACGCGTGACCAAGCATCAAATTCGAACTATATCCTGGAATGTTTATATGGAAGAATATTGGACATTATAAAAAAATTACATAATATTTAAGTAACAATTTCTTGGATTTTCTTATTTTTTGACCGTTTTCTTTATGAACACTCTCTCTTGGACATTTTGTTCTGCCTAAGATCCGACATCAAACGAACTAGATGTATGTATACTCAGCATACCTACTAAACTGGTATATAAAAATTACTAAACTCGTTAAAAAATTCGCATTCAAAGTACTCCAATGATATTTTTAGTTGCTTTGAGTCGCGTTGGCGTTCAAAAAGAAAATGAGTTTTAAGGTAAATTGAAAATCATGTATTTTGCGAACTTCTACGAATTTTGCGAATTTCATTTGTTATGAACAGAGTGCGAATGAAAGGCGCGGGGGGGGGGGGAAGCCAGGGAGTTTTCCCCTTCTGATATTTTCCCCCACTTATACATCTTACGTTTATTCCCAACTAGGGAAAGAAATCTGAGAAAAATTTTCTTCTTCTCTTGATTGTCAATAATAACTGTGAAAATGAAGCATTAATTTCAACTACTGTGCCAACACTGTTTCATGAAATGTATTATCAAAATTAAGATAAGTCATTTTAGAAATCTTTATTCTAAGAAAGATATACTAAAACATGCTAGGCAAGTTTATAATAGGTCAATATAGTGTATATTGTACAACAAAATTAAATATTAAAACTATGAAAACTATGGGGACATTTTAATTCCATCCATCCCTGAATATAATGACAAGCATCAAAAGTCCTCCCCACTTTGTTTAATTTGCAAAGAATGTTGTTTAATTCAAACATTAGTTAGGGACGCCCGGAGGCCCGACGAATGTGGCAGGCCCGGTGCGGCAGGTTAACTTTTTAATTTTTACTCAGGTATAAAATTTACTCTGCACATCTGTTTTTTTCTCAAAAATGGTTCAAATGATTTTATAAAATACAAACATTATATGTTTCGTAATGACTTATTTCCGAGTAGAAGGGTTTCTTCAGAGAAAATCCTTCTGGTGCGACAAGGAAACCCGTAAATCTCTTGAACATGAGGTTGCCACTTCCGTCCTATCTGTCTTGTCGTATCTGCCTCCTGACTCTCGGATCAGTATTTTCGTTCGCTTTCTACTGTTACGCGATATGTCACTAAATTATTGAAAGATTACAAATTACATTTTAGAAAGACTCATTTCCTTATCTATACTTTTCTGGTTTCTGGTTTCGAATTTAAAACCCCCTCCCCTCCCACACACCGAAACGAAATTCAAGCTCCGTCAAAGTTTTCAAATAGTACTACTAAGAACATTATAATTAGGGTAGATGCGTGCATTGATACAAACGTTAAAGTGTGTAGTTGTAATGGATGCAGTGAGGTGGGAGGTTGGAGGGGGGACGAAACGATTTGCCCTGGGGCCCATGATTTATGTCCATGGCTCTGGGCACCCCTGATGGCGAAGGAACCAGCAGTCAGTTATGGGGGCGGTGACGAGCGTGCGTTGAGAACACGCATTTGAGCAGAGGTGAAATAGATAGGCGAGCAAAAGGAGAGAGTGAGAAAGAAAAGAGAACTAGTGAGGTTGGTGGCCGAGCGACGCACAGCCGGCGCCAGTCACGACCGATGCTCAGGACGAGTTGTGGGGGTGGATGGAGGAGAGCTGCTCCAGTATCGTGACTGGACTGCAACAGCTCACGACCATAACGATGACGAAGCACTTGGGCACTATCTCTCGCAGAGACTGGGCGCGGTCGACGACGACGACGAGGGCAAGCAGGGGCCAGCGCTTAGCATTGCGAAACAGCCGCAGCGATATTGCTCTCGCATTGTGCGATGGAACATGATTGGAAAATTGTGAGCGATGTAAATTCTTTTTTTCTTACTAAAATGACTTCTATTAGAGTATTCAAGGTTGCTGTATCTTCTCATTACACCTAGACGCCTTTTCCCCGTAAAACGACAAAGACTGACGCCTAGAGGAAATATGAAATCATGTATACGACATTTTTTAGCCAATTCATCTGATATTCTTCAGCATATCTCATACATTCTAATAATTACATCACTTTTACTTCATACGTCAATGTTAATAACGGTAATCACAAACCATTCACAAAAACAACCAAATATAGCAGATCGTATTTATTTGCACTTCACATAGTTAACAACACACTGAAAAACCCAAACAATTTTTTTAACGAAGTGGATATTTGTACAACTTGTGAAAGTAGCGAGCTCACAATGTGGCGAAGATATTTGCACAAATTGTGAGAATAGTGAGCGCACTAAGCGCATGAATAGCGATACACAGCGTCGCTGTTATCTAGTTGGATATGTATTATGGATAAAAAGACAATATTTTTTGTGGGGCTTTAGGGCTCGTCAACATAAAAAATACAATATTCAACAGTCTTATGTCCGAGTAGGATATTTTGAGCCCTATATACTTTTAATGTAAGTCGATTTTGATAGATGGATCCAAAATACTTGTCTACACAGCGAAGTACTCAGTAACGAAAATTCCACATGAGTTCTTCTGTCACTCCATACGAGGTTGTTTATCACGTTTTCTAACATGCGTTTGTTTCAATCATTATGAAGTTCGTGGCAGATTTCAAACCCATGTATAGTGCTTCATTTTTCGTAAATTTGATTTTAGCACCCGCAACCGTGGAAAGGACGATACTTGATCACTGATACGACATTAGGGACATCGTACAATATCAATATCAAAGCATGGAAAATATCAATATTAAAGAGCAAAAATCTTCAACGGATTCCATAGAAGACACTTCAACAATTTCGAACAAAACTTCAGAGCGTCGAAAATGGCCATGAAAAGAATCGTTGCGAATAAGGTAAGATCACTAAAATCTCATCTGAAATAAAATGATTTAAGTTTAAAATGTATTTAAAAAATAACATTCTAAAATATTATTCATTAAAAGGTAAAACTTTTTCGTGGCTCTATCCACAATTCGTCTTTTATCAGTCGTCATTCTCTGTTCCAACAGTGGATATATGAAAGAAAACAAAAGTGCATACGGAGAAAACGTTTGACCATGAACTTTTCTTGACTTGTATTGGAATTCAAGTGCTACATACGTACATATGAACATTCATGGAGTTCATTACAAACAGGAAAACATTACAGTCCAGCTCTGCAGCACAACCATCGCATGGTGTTCTGCACTATTTTACGAAAAATGAAACAAAACTGTTCGAAGAGTGTTCAAATGTATGTTAAAATGCAATTCTGACTTCCGAATTATTATTATTGGCATACGAATATCATGCGGAAACAACACCAAGATCTGTAGCTTTGAAACAAAATTTAGATAACTTTTTCGTAAATTTTGGAAAACTACAACTAAAGGGGTAATCAAATCAAAAATTTCGAATATCCTGCTCGTCAAATCGCTTAAATTTGTCCAAAGACTAATTGTGACAAAGAACAAAATTGTATCACAATATATTACGTATTTTCTGTTTTATTGTCACTCATTATAACGGTGTACGTAGTGACAATACGGCCATGATGCATGCTACATCTTCTTGCTTTCATACCTCTCCCCGGTATTATTATCTGTCAAAAATTCAAAAAAAAAATGGTATCAGTGCATGTACAAAACCACGCGCTATAACATTTATGCGAATTATTTTTCCATTCTATTTCACAAGAAAAATATATTTCGCATAAACCAAAAATGTCAATGTGAACAATTGATTTTCTCCACATAATTTCTATAATTGCTTAAAAAGACTTTTCGTTATATCACCAAAATTAAGACTATTAATATTGTAGCCTATGTAATGAAAAATAAAACAAAAAATATTTCAGTCAATCCGATCATTCACAACAGAGATAATGAGAACTCCGTAAATACATTTTACAACATTGAGGGGAGGTAGCTCTACGGGGATTCTTAGAGACTCGTGAAAATGATCCTTGGGAAATGGTCTATCATTGAGGAAAAATTTTGCCTACTCCAATATTTTCCGATTGAAAACTTTTATTGACTGGGTTAATTAACGTGTACAGCTATAAAGCATTTCTTTTAAGTGGTATTTAAATTCAGAAGCGAGGGGCGTCTGTAACTTGTGAGGTGTCAATCATCACATTCCTCCCCACATAGTTTCGGTAGGGACGGAAACGGGCGCAATGATGTCTTGGGCGTAAGCGACCAGTCACTTCCGACGCGGAAATCGGTGTCGCCTGCGGCATGGACATAGGTGTAGCAGTGCTGCCGAGCTGCACTGGGGTGGTCACTGGTGCCGCTGGCGTACCCTCTGCGACCAGCGGGGTGGTGGTCTCTGCTGATGGTGTCTCTATCTCTGTCCCCGGCCGTTTCACCTGTGTATCCCCTGATGTAGGGTGTTGAAAATAATATAATTGAAAATATTATTTTCCTCTGGTAACGGTTTGTTGTCCGTCCGGCGCGTTATCAGGTCTTCATGCCGTCTCTGCAGGCCCTTCTCAGTTTCCGCAATATACATTTTTCCGCCTTGCGCTCTCATGATTTTCTCAGATTTCCATAGCTTCTTTTCTGAAAATGTCTTGATGTACACATTTTGGCCGGGAAGATATATCGCTATTTGCCCCGCGTTAACTTTCTTTACCGGTTTTAATAATGAAAGCAAGGTCCTGGGTTGGCGTCCATGCAATAACTCCGCGAGACTTCTCCCCATTTGTCTTGCCGTTGCCCTGTACGTCAATAACAGTTTCTGTAATTCGTTTTGACCATCCGCCCACCATGCCCTTCTGCATGGCTGACTTAAAGGTTCGCACGAACCTTTCCGCTTCTCCATTAGACTGGGGATGAAACGGTGTCATTAGTAGGTGCTAAATTCCTTTTACCGATAAAACTCATGAAACAACCCAGATAAGAACTGTCCCGTTGTACGACACTATCGTCTCTGGCAACCCGTCAATTACAAATATGTTCGTCATTGCCTCGATGGTTGCAGTCGTGCGGTTGACCTGGGTCACATATGGAAACTGAAAAAGTGTCGTCTGAAATTAACTGCACGCTGTCAAACACCGGCCCCGCATAGTCTATGTGTAGACTCTCCCACGCTCTTCTCGATAGCGGTCATGGTGAAAAATGATTTGGTAGGTTATCCTGGTAACTCCTGCATACCGCACACTTGCTGACCATTTCTTCGATGTCTTTTGACATATCTGGCCAATAAAATTGCCTTCTCGCCATGTGTTTGGTCCTAGACACTCCCCAATGACCGGTGTGGAGTAAGTATTCGTAGTGTTAACTTCCGAGGAATCACCACTCTCGAGTATTCGTTTTTTCAGCAGAATTACCCCCTCTTGAAGCAGTAAATTGTCTCTCATTTCAAAAAATCTTGAATGATCCTTTGGCACCTCGTGTTTCTCAGGCCTACCCTGATTTATGTAATTTCCCACATCCGATATTGTGAACTTCACTTTCGAGTCGATAGGAAATACGTCCACCAATTCCTGCTCTTCATCCGACAGTAAGTCGCAACACTCTTTGTTATCATCGCATCCGCATGGCAATCTCGACAATGAGGCTACATTAGGATGTTTGCCCGTGGCCCTGTAATGGATTTCGTACGAATACGAAATTAATGTCCACGCCCAACGCTGTAGTCTGCTAACCGTAAGTTCTGGTAGATCTTTTGTAGGATTAAATATTGTCACCAGTGACTTATGGTCAGTGATCAGGTGGAACTTCGCCCCATATAAATACTGGTGGAATCTTTTCAGTCCATAAATATTGCTCAGTGCTTCTTCCTCTATTTCTGAATACCTCAACTGATGTTGACAAAGACTTTTTGATGCGAACACTATGAGCCGTTTCGTACCATTGTCCATTTTGTGATAACACTGCACCAATCCCGTAATCAGAAGCATCTGTGGCCAATGAAAACCAACATCCCAGTGTATATAGTGCCAGCTTAACCATATCTTCCAATTTCACTTTTTCAAAAGCCTCTTAGTACTGTGTCGACCACACCCATATCTTCCTCAACACTTACAGCGGTGCCGAAATAGTTGTTGCATCTTTTATAAACTTAGCGTAGTAATTAATTTTCCCTAACAATGTTTGTAGTTCTTTCAAGTTTCTAGGTCATGGCAACCCTACTATTGCTTATACGTGCTCCTGGGTAGATTCAATTCCTTCATTTTCGATAATGTGTCCTAAGTACTTGATTACTTTTTTAAAAAAAAATCATATTTATTCATATTGTATTCAAGTCCGTTTCTCCTCAAAACTTCGAATAAAGACTTCAAGTTTGCCATGTGTTCAATCTAACCGTCACAATCACATCATCTCAATAATTTGCACATGAGTAATTAATTGCTGTAGAAACTTCTGGAATATTGCTGGTGCCGAAGCCACGCCGAATGGTAACCGTTCATACAGAAACACCTTCCTGTGTATTAATTACCATAAACTTTTTAGATTTTTCGTCTAACTCTAATTTTAAATAGGCGTCAGCTAAATCTATCTTAGAATACGCTTGTGCCTCTGTTAGTTTGTTAAACATGTCTTCTGGCCGTGGAATTGTGTATTGTTCTATTTCCGATTGTGCATTAATAGTTACCTTGAAATCTCCACACAAACGCAACTTCCCATCAGGTTTCTTTATAACAAACAGCGGCTTTGCCCAATTACTGGAGCTGATCGGTGAAGTAACCCATACTTCTTCTAACCTTGCTAGTTACTCTCTAACATTATCCTTAATAGCAAAAGGTACTATTCTAGCTTTGTAGAATTTTGGTCCTTCAATGCTATGTGCGCTTTAAACGAACTAATTTTCCTAATCCTGGTGAAAATATCTCTGCATATTCATCACACAGTTCTTGAATTCCTCCGAAGGGTGTTACCTCGCTCACTAACCTACCATTATCTTCTATGCTAAAGTTGAAAACCCTAAATGAAACCATACCAAAAATGTTATTTACATTTCTCAATTTGACCATTATCATCACTAGTTGCGTTATGTTTTTGTACTTAGCAAACACTGTTATTTCTCCTTGAACTGGAATATACTCATTCCCATAGGCTCGCAATTTCCGCGTTGCCTGACTACAAACGGGAGCTCCTAACAATTTGTATGTCTCCATATTTATTATGGTTACCGTTGCGCTTGTATCTAACTGAAAATATGTCTTTTCGGAGCACTTTCATTCGAACATTTTTTTCATTTATTTTTGCCACTCTTTCAACAAATGTACAATAACAGTAATACAATATTATATATCAAAATTTAATTATTCTTGAGGCTTCCCCGTCTCTTTGGGGAAACAATCCGAATTCCTCATGTATCTTCTCTCATTGTGCACACTAGGAGGTGTGCATCATCAAAAATGTTTTTTTCTTCTATCATTCGTAAGTCTCACGCATCCCACGTAGTTTGCAGACATAATCTTCATAAAACTTGTATTTTCTTTCTGTATTTAACAAATTGTTTTTGGCTTGTATATTCAAAGTTTCTACAGTCACATATTCTTCTAGGAAACGCGCAAGCTCCGGTACATATAGCAGACAATCCCACAAAATATGCTCCGGTGTTTCTAGCTCTGTCTCACACATACAGCTCTCCGTCACATCTTTTCCAAATCGCCGCAATTATGTAAATCCTCCATGACCAGTTAAATATTCCAGTAATATTCGCGGTGGACAACATTAAATATCTTGATGTGATTGTAGATGAAAAACTAATATTTGTAAAATACGTGGATAACAACAGAAATAAATTGAAAAGAATAATATATGGCTTCATTCATGTGGGGATAAATCGTTATAACATAGGAACAACACAGTTAATTAAAATCTATAACGGGGTATTGTTACCGCAAATACTATATTGCAGTAGTGTTTGGTATGCGAAATAAAATTAGTTCACATTTTACGGCGACTAACAAGTTACCATAGACAATGCATAATATACTGGAGTGGACCTTATACAAGTATCTCCACAAAAGCTATGCAGGTAATCCTCGGAATATCACCCATAGACATAGAATGGAATTAGACAAAAATTATTTGAGATACTTGCTAAGGACACTCGGAGAAGTACAAATTGGCAAGGAAAAGATAACCAGGAATACAAGTGGTTGGAAGGGAAAAATAACTCGGGTTCTAATGGAAGGTTTGCAAATCCTCTGGGATAAAGCGAAACAAGGCAGGTTAACATGTAAATTCATACCAAATGTGAGATTTGCATATAAAAACAAAAAAATTGTTCTTACCTACACCACAAATAATGAAAATCATAACGCGATATGGGATAATAAAACATATTGGCAAAGAATGGGGTTATCAGAGACTAATATATGTGCAGGAGGAGCAGAGATGGACAATGTAAACCATATTCTCTATACATGCAACTTACTTGGACAAGAACGTGATATGGAAGGTAACATGAAAAAATGGGAATATTTTAATGAAAGAAACTGGGAAGATTATATAGCAACAGAAGAACGGTATAAAATATTCGAAAGATGTCTCACAGACATTGATTGTGCGCACAGAAATAAGGTAGTAAATAGATCGTAGACAGTTCTTCACCTCCCTGCTGTTAGGAACGGGAACATCGCATTTTAGTTCTACGACGGCAATAGGAAACAAAGATGAAAAATGAAAAAGAAAGATAAGTAATCAAGGTAATGGCATAACAGTCGAGAAACTCAGATTTGGATAATGAAAAAATGAAAACGAAAAAAATGGTTGCAAGAGCTAAAGAAACATGAAATATATAGTGATAAGAATGGGACATAATACATAACACAGGAGGAAATATATAGGAAATTTGAACAATATGTTAATACAATAATGATTATGAAGAAAGTGTAGGGGGTTCCCTACTTCCTCGCAGTGAAGTTGAAGAGAGATAAAGGGACAAAAAGAAAAGATATAACATCTAGTAACAAAAAGAGGTAGATAAAACCCACGTAATGGCCAAATCGTCGATACATCGGGTCGTATAAAGCAATTAAAATTAACAAAATATATACTTCCGCTCGTATCTCCGTGTTACTAAGAAAGCGAGCGGACATCCCTTGTAAGAGTTCTGCACGAGAGGTATTTAAAAGCGATTTAAAAGTGCCTTGTGTAGATTAAGTTGTATGTGGAAAGATAGAGGAGGTATCCCTAAGTACTGTGTGCAAAATTTGAAGAAAATCGGTTCATAGGGGCCGATTTAAGACTAAATTACGTGAGCTTGTATAATGGAGTACGTGTGTACGCGATCTTTGGAGTCTGGAAACGTGATATTCGGCGTCGTGGGTACAGACAAAACTGTACTAATAGTTGGAGGATTATATTGAGAAGTGCTAAATGAAATTTCAACAAGATCAGAGAAAAGAATACTGAGAAATATATTAATAACGGAGGCTTGTTTACATTTTGACACCATTATATGTTTAAAATTAAACATAATAAAATTATTATGAGCACGGCGAGCTAAAATTTTTTCAACAGTATGTAGAAATATGGAAGATGCAGCTTGTACTGAAAAGAGGTAAAAAGTAGCACAGTAGCCTGGTAATTGACAAAAATCGTAATATATGGCACGGACATATGTTATTTAAATATGGGCATGGAATCCTATATATTGTAATGTGACGCGAACAATATACTTTGTACAGTAGGTATCCCGTACCAGAGAAGTAAA
Organism: Laupala kohalensis; assembly: GCA_002313205.1. NCBI lineage: Eukaryota > Metazoa > Arthropoda > Insecta > Orthoptera > Trigonidiidae > Laupala > Laupala kohalensis. The sequence continues at coordinate 18,430 of NNCF01127224.1, forward strand.
CTATAGCCAGAGAATATAGCGTGCCCACTTAAGTGAGTGAAACTTTGAATGTGTAGTAACGAAAATTGCCTTTTGCGACAAATCACGTGAGACTATGGCAATCAAAATTCGAAGGTGGGTGTAAGGGTCTAACCTATAGATCCCACACGAGTATGAAAGGTGTATGGTTACTAGGGTTTAAATGAGAGCTATCACACTCGTCCTAGCGAAACGTGCATTTTGACAAAATGTCACATATCTAGAGATAACTTGTTTGTGTAGTGCAGTAGGGGTAGAGACAATATTCCTAACTCTAGTGAAAAGCAACCATATTCCGTGATGTAACGACTTTATATTGTAAGAATCTATTAATTCTTAATTATTAATTAGAGTAATGAGAACTATGACCAGCGAAATGTTTCATAAGCGAGCGGAATCGCAACGGCGATTTCTGCTACGCTGGTGCGAGGGAAAGCGACCGCTGTGATGGGTGCAAGGTTTCGTATTTTGTTGTTCGGAAGACGGTCATAAAAATTCAAATTCTAACGAATAATGGATGGCGTCGTTACATTTAAACTTGAAAGCAACGGAAAATTACAATAAGTATTTTGAAAGACACAAGGTCAGCGTTAGTGACATATTTTGAGTTTTAAAGTGCAGCTGCAAGAAAGGTCGACCCGTGGCGTAGTGCCTAACGCGCTCGCCTTCTACCTCGTTCAATCCCGGTCCGATCCAAGTAGAATCCGATCCAACGTAGTGGACGGAGCGATGTTCGCGGCAGGTTTTCTTGGGGTTCTCCCGTTTCCCCTGCCTATCATTCCACCACAACATTCACTCAACATCATCTCACCGCCATAATCATTCATTAATCACCCGCCCCGGCGAGGAGCGACAGGAAGGGCATCCGGCCCGCAGTATCAGCCAAATCAGGATCCCCCGTCATCTACCATATCCATCTAGCGGACCCTGCACTTTGTGGGACAATCGCTCAGAAAGAAGAAGAAAGTGCAGCTGCAAGAGAAACTCATATCGTGGGTGTGAATAGAGGCAGAATTTACTAATTAAAAGATTGATCATAGATAGCGACCCAGAGAACTTGGGTGAGAGGGGGCTCAGCTTTCGAGAATTGTCTAGGGGGAGTTGACGTACAACCCGAGGCAACGTCCGTTAGGCGCGCGTCGCAGAACGGTTGGCAAAGGAGGTGCTAAAGACAAGGGAGTGGCAGTTAAAGGTTCGAAAGTTTCCTAAATTTAGTTTTATTTTATTCTTAAAAAGAGTTAGGTTAAAATTACGGAGAGGATTGTTGAAAACGATAACGCCGTTGAAGTGAGGAAATTTCATAGGAAGGAACGTTCTGAGTGGTTAGGGACAAGCACTTGTTCTAAACTCAACCAATCACGACAACTCCGGTGGAATGAAAATGAATGGCAAAAAGTAGTCACATGGTTTTAAAATCTGTATCACGTGCGTTAGGTTCTGAGGGACAGAGTGAGGAACGAGGTGATAAAACGAGATGCATAGACGCTCCGTGATCATTTCTGTATTTTCAAGCAGGATTCGATCATTCGAGTATTTTCGAGCATTTAATGAAATATCGAGATTCGAGCACATTCGATAAGATTCGAGTAGAACATTCGGAATCATCGAGATTCAACGATTCCGAAATCACTTCGAAATTTTCTTCATTATTCTTGCCCTCTAGGTCTTGAAGTTTTGAACAAGTTATTCTTAATTGATAACTTGATCTTATTCCAAATTATGCAGAATTTTCAAAATTTCAACTTTAATAATCTATCCAAGAACTAGTCGGAGATCAAATGTTTTGTTTTGTAACAAGTGGCGATTGTAAAGACTATTTAATCGCGTCGCATCAAATTGAATGAACTCTCACTGTAAAGGAACTGTATTATGACGGTAAACGCTGTAAAGTCCGAGAATGAGAAATTCCAGGCAGACGCGGTAATTTCCAAAGAAGGCTGGTTTTGAACGCTGGCAGGTACGAGGAAAGACGCACCGCACGAGCCGATGCTAAACAATGACATTCCAATCTTCACCTACGCTTTTAGACTGATCTCATCATCAATGAGAAGGTAACCTTAGAATAATGGTTGCGATCAGTAGTAGATATTTAAAATCTAGTGCAACGAACCAGAATAGTAATGGCCCATGCCCAGAACTTTTGTGATTGCATTCTTAATGAGGGCAGAAAGAAGAGTGAGCAATAATGATGACTTCCTAAATTTAATTGCTGTCATTAACTGGTAATAATTAATACTAGAAATTCTCTTAAAAATTTAATGACGTTGTGTGTGATAACGTGTGATTTTGGGGGGTTTGTGCATGGTAGAGTAAATTAAAAATGCACAGGTATAATTAAGTCAATTTTATTTTTGTAGTATGCGTTTTCCTTCAACAAGAAACCCTGTGTATTTTTCCCACTTAATTAAAAATAATACGAATCCACATAATATTTTTATTGGCACGAGAGCTAGCTAGGGTAAAAATAATCAGGTGAGTGTTACCCACTACTCCATTCACTCTTTAATTTTCGAGTTTTATTACAATATAGAGGAAAAGAAACAGAAAATGCTATTTACTCATACACAAGGTGAGTAGTCATATAGTATATGCCATTCAGCTATAATATTAAGGGAGTTAAAGGAGATACTGGATATTACCAGTGGCTGCCACGGCTCGGACGTAGGTCAGGTGACGAGTAATAAGGGTATCAAATAAATGCTATAAAAAAAGAAGTGGAGTTGGAGAAAGTACCTACAACTAGGTTTGAGGACGAATACAATATAGTGGAATCGCCAGTTATTAAACGTTTTGGGGAAATGGGATAATTGCAAAGTGAGACGCCAGATGTACGAGCGACGAGAGGAAATACGAAGAAGAAAATAGATGAAATGAGGGATAGAGAGCGATATGGGATAGACATGATAAAGTTGAGAAAGTTGATGGGTAAAATGGAGCAAGTATTTAATAGAGAAAAATTTAAACATATTAACTAAAGCATACAGATAATCCTATTTATTGGTGCTCGGAAATTGTGGCTGACAGTTTTGCGAATGCTCGGTATGGTGGAGTATATGCAGAAGGTGGAATGATAGGTCTGGTGGAGCGTCTGGCATAATTATTGGATGATGTGAATCTAGAGGATAAGGGTATAACGGAAGTATTAACAAATAATATGCTGAAAGGGGTAACAGAAACGATGAAGGGGAAAGAGGAAGATGTGTCAGCGATGGTGCGCAAGAAAGGTTACCGGCACGTAGAGAAAGTGGTAGAAGTTATTGATGAACGAATGAATAAACTGCAGAAAATTTTACAAGATACATAGATGAAGCAGGAAACGTTCTGTAGCAATTAGAGAAAGTTGAAGCGGTTTGGCAGAGGGGACAAGAACAACTCCTAAACTTTGTGCATGGTGCAAGACATAAAGGTTTGGAGAGAACGGGACAGTAACTACAACAACAGGGTTGTGGAGGGGTATCATGTGTTACAGCTTTACGGACGGGGAGACGACAAAAAATGCGACAAGAAATAATATTGTTATAACATTGAGGGCAGAAAAGGGGCAATGCAAGCTGAATAGAAGGAGGAAAGTCAAGAACAAAATAAGTATAGATGCGACGCGGGAAACAGCGGAGGGAAGATTTGTGGTCTTATCGAATAAAGAGAAGGCAACGATAGCTGCGGTCGTAAATAAACAAGGGATCATCGTGTGTTGGGAAAGAGGCGACCACGGCTCCATGTTTTTGGCCTTCCAGAAGGGTCGTCTGATCGTGAATTGGCAGATGATATAATAGATAAGAATTTGCCAAATATGGAGAGAGAAATTGATGGACATACGAGTGTTATACAGAGAAGGGATGTTGAGAATAGTGTTTTTGAATTAAATAAGACAATTTTGGAGGTACTTACAGAAGAGACATGTCTAAGTAGTCTTACAAAGCTACAGGATTGAGGAGGATTTGATGCTGCTGATATTTTTCACGAGTCATAGGTTTGGACACGTAGAGGCTGGTTGACGTGATAAGAAGGAAACCTGTGGTCATTGTGAACCGGTGAGTCATTAATATTCGGAGTACAAGGAAGGACGATATAGTAAAGTGTGTTAATTGCATTAGGAAAGGACTGCAGCATAAACATGGCACGCAGAGTTGGGACTGTATGAAATTCCGCTCTGAACAAAGAGTATTAAAAATGCAACAATTTATGATTAAATTATTTCAACAAAATTTACAGAGGTGAAAGATTTCCTCGCTGGAACTTGGGGAGTTTCTGCGCAGGGAAGAGATAACAATAGTTTGCTTCCAAGAAGTATACTTCTTAAAGGGAAATTACATCACACTGCGATGGTTTGCAGGGTAAAATGTGCGGAAAATCCGTGGAATGCGATTGTCGTTAGAGGAACAGGAGATATACTAGTATACGAACAGTACCTGACAGCACACTGTCAGGTGATACAATATCATTGAGAAGAGAAAGAGATAATAATTGGTATTTTTTACTGCCTATATGCCAAGAGCGATTTGGCTACATTGCGTACAATTGTAAGTTCACTGAGGCAAAGGGAAATACTACTATGTTTGGACACTAATGCTTGTACGCAGATGTTGGGAGATAAACGCATTAGAAAAAGGGGAAGTGAATTTGAAAAATTTATGAGAGAAACAAAATTACTTATATTAAATGAATATGGAGAAGCAACTTTTGTTGGACATAGAAGGGTGTCAGTGATCGATGTGACACTAACCAATAAATGGCGACATATGAGGGTACACAAGTGACAATTACATACGGGACTGTACAGTGATCATTGAGAAATTCTGATAGATGTAGCGTTAAGAGAGGAATGGAAAACATCTGAAAATAACAGCGTGGATTATCGACGAGTCTATTGGAGACGAATGGGTGATAGCAAAAATGAAATTTTGAAAGAGGTGGAGCGGATTTTGAAAGAAACAGGTAGAAATGTAGACGCACGGGTAGACGCGCTGCAGCTGGCAATTTTGCGGGAGTTTGCTAAATATATCCCGAGGAGAAAGGGTACGGAAAAGGACGTCATAGTGAACGTCGGAACTAAGAAAGAGGAGAATGAAATAAACAGGTTAAGACATAAGTTACAAAGCTAAAAACGACGCGGGGAAGGTGGTGGTGATGTTTTACAAGAATCGTAAGGCACGGAAGAATTATAAAATTTCGATTTAGCAAACTAAACGCGTCACTTAGAGGGATTTTGTGGAGTTATTCAAGTCGACATGGGGGCTCCCAAACCTTATTAGTGTTGATAAGGTGCGCCACAAGCAGATATGGACGATACTAATGGATGGGAAGGAGAATGCGAGGAATTGGCAGGAAACCGTACAGGCGCTATATGAGAATTTATTTCCATAGGATGAGATACAGACATGAAAATATGAAAATAAAATAAACACAGATATAGAGGAAATGCCGCAGACAGAAATACTGTTAAAAGTGAAGAGAATCGGGGTGAAAAGGGCACCATATTATGATAATATATCCCACAATATGCTTCATCAGACAATAGATGTGATAATAGGCACACTCAGTGAAATAAATAATTAATGCTTGCGGTCATCATATTATCCACGGTGTTGGAAAATTGGTGTGGTAAAATTCTTTCAAAAAGGGAAAGAGCGTTCCGTTCGTAAACCAAGTTCGTATAGACCAATCTCCCTCAAACAGACCTTGCGAAAGTTGTTTGATCGTATATATCTACAAACACATAGGAATATGAATAACCGCCAGTATGGAGGGACGTAGATTAATATGAGAGGCAACGATCGGACGTCCACAGGGGTTGTCAAGTGAACCGATGTATTGGAACGAAATTATAGACATCTAATGGGACTTAGAGGAGAAAAATATAGACTCAGTTGCCCATGCCGACGGTCTGGCAGTGTTAGTTTATGGGAATTAAACAAGGTCACTAGAACAGGATGTACAACGTGTGATTAATTATGTCTGTTGTCTATAAGAGGATGCTACAAGACCGTGTCTACAGAAGTGCTTAATGTGTTGGCGGGGATACTACCTACAGATCAAAAGGTAAAATACCGACATATCCTGAAGCAGAGCGGGACGACACAGGTTAATGAAGAGATACTGTGTAATACAAATAAGGCAGCAAGAAAAAAGTTGACAAGCAACTTAATACAGGCATGGCAGACTCGCTGAAACGGAAGTCCAAAGGGCAGGGTAACCTATAGTCATACAGTTTGTACAGAGGGTACTGATGCTGATGCAATTTTTTACTGGACATGATGATTTTCTCGAATATTTACGGCGTTCTGGAATGCGAAAAGATGAATATTAATGCAAACTAGATCAAGAAACACGTGATAACATTCTGTGAGATTGTCCTATATATGCCCAGGAGAGCACGTTTCATTAAATACTTCATCACAAATAATATAATAGACACGAATGACAAAGAAAACTACATTGCGGCGGAAAAAAACGTACAAAGTGTTTGAAGAATATGTACATAAAAAAGGGGAATAAGAGATACATTACGCATGAAATAGTAGATATTCGACGCCTCTTAGCGTACAACACCCAGTACGGATAAGATGTGCAGCGTTCAGGGACGTATCTCGAAGATAGAAATGTATTTAGTTCCTTGTATTGCAAATGCTACATAGACAAAGAGACTGAAGTCAGTCACAATAAATGAAAAAAGTATACTTCTGCCCTCTTTAGAATAGTCATTATCCGACCACGTGCCTCATTGTTGAATTTGCATTCGTATATAATGTTTTACATCTTCCTTTCTATTTCCGCACAAGCAGTTGTCATCTTCAGCTAGTCCCATCCTATGTTAATATTTAGTACTCGTATACTGTCCGTCATCACCTGTATTAGGTTGAAACCACCGTCTGTTTAGTCACGAATGTTACATCCGGTGTAAAATTGTATAACGCTCTACCCACTGTTGCTTTATACCAACGAATTTGCCAGCAGAGCAATAACTTTTTAGTTATTTTACTTTTCGATGTCTGATCTTTCATACTAATCTCTTGTCTATCAAATAAATAAAGAACTCTCCCCCTTACTCTCATGAAACCGTAACGCCTGCTTTTGTATCGCTAAATCCACAGGCAATATTCCCAGTACTACTTCTAAAGCGTTGCTGGGAACTGTTCAAAACATTTTCTCCATCACAGAATACACGAACGCTGAATACTTTGGAGGCGCCTTTCCACGTGTTGTCAATGTGCTCTGGCTTCCCATACATTTGAGCAACAAGTGAACATACGCAGTATTTCTCCTTCGTATACACGACTCACTTCCTTTATCCCAATGTTGTTTTTAGTAATTTCTACTCTTTTTAACCCATAGAACACACGTTTCATTTTTATCGATACATATTTTATATGTTTTTGAAATGTTAACTTCCTATCAATTACCATTCCCAAGTATTTCAACTGCTTAGATAACTGTACACGCCAATCATTTACACGGAGTATCGGATCTCTCCCTGCATTCTTAAATCCGAACGCGAAACCCTTTGTTTTCGTCTTTTATATAGTTAATGCGTTATATCTTACTGCGTCAAATTTCTTCATAATTTTTTCTCCTTTTCCTCCAATCTTTTCCGACTATTTACTCCAAATAATATCAGAACACCATCAGCGTACGCAGTAATTATAGTATTCTCCCCCTCCATTTCTATCAAGACTTTTTTTAAAATAATGCTTCAAAAGGTAGGTGCAGAGTGGCTTCCCTGAGGGCCTCCTTTCCCGATCTTCCGTAACAGATGCTCTCCCCCAATATCCAATAAATCATATCTGTCCTAAAATTAAGATCTCATAATTCTTTCCATCTTCTGTCCCATATTCAATCTCTTTATACTATCTTGCACAACCGGGCAAGTGCATATCATGTCTGTCAAACCAAACAACTTAAAAAGGCACCCTCATATTCTATACTATATTTTATACTATACTGCTATTATATATTTATCTGTTCGAGTTTTAATAGCGTTAGTCACCCTATCTACAGCACCCTCCGTTCAACGAAGTGATACAAATCCATATTGGTTTTTACTAAAATTCTCAGGTGTCAATTTTTTGTTGAACTCCATAGAGATACACATATCTAATATATTCCCGAACATTTGAAGCAGCGTAATTTGCCTGTAGGATTTACCTAATGTTTTGTCTCTCATCTTATGTTTAAAAAACAACTTAAAACTTCGATTTTCCATTCCTTTAGAAAATAACCATAGTTATAGCATGCATTGATTATTTCTAAATTTCCTTTTCCAAATTACATGTATGTGTGTCTGATCATGTCATTCGTAATATGATCAAATCCTGCTCTTTTTTCTTACTTAGTGCCTGAATAATCTCGTTTAACATTTCTGTCGTTATCTGTCGCATAATCCGTCACCGTCTAATATTCCCTAACAATGTCTTCCATAATCTCTTCTCCCAGTAATGTTTCTAAAAGGGCCATTCCAGTATCCAACCAAGTTTCGGTAATCCGATCCTTCCCTTGTACATTATGCTATACTTGTGCTCCCTTCAATTTCTCCCTGTTGATCACATAAGGAATTCCCCAAACATTCGATCTTAAACTTTCTTCAATGAACATCTCCCAACACTCTCGTTTCTTCCCTTATCTTTCTTCTATAATCTGCAAATATTGTTTCTTAAGTTGTCTCCAGTTTTCTTCATTCTTCACTTCCTTTTGATATTTCCTTCGCCACCGATTCCTTTCTTTTTTCTTTTCCGTAATACTAGAATTCCACCACCTCTTCCCTCTTACACATCTCCATTTCTCGACAATATCCTGTAGCGTAGCAAGCTGAAAACCATCCAATCGTTCATCCAACGCAACCTCCTGTCTTGTGCTGATGTATAATTCGGGTTGTCTATGTTCCTGGTTATTTCCGATTAATTCGTCCGAAATTGTATTCGATACCTCGCAGTTTCTCTTGTGAAAAGATCTGCTCAACCGTATATTTCTTATGTGATTATAGCTTTCTTGTATCATCTCAAGCTGAATTCCGTTATGTCCCACTGATCTCCTTTTCTTTAATTGCTTGACCATTTCTTCCAGTTCCTGTACCGTCATTTTTTCACCATAAACCTCCACCACCACTTCCTCTTCCGGAAATAACGTTCCTATTATCTTCTCCCCTATACCTTTCCATATCTTAATTTCATCTTCATTTCCCATTCAATGCCATACATCTTTCCCGTTTCTACTATTTAGGGTATTTCCCAATGTATTCTTTTGTACCTCCTCCAACAAGTGCTCTCAACTTTGCTTTTTTGCTCTCAAAACGTCTGTTTTGATTTTCCTCCTGGCATGTTGATATACATATTTTTCATGTTGATATTATCGTCTCCTCCGTCCTCATTTTTCTACATCGTGCTCTTTTCTTCTAACCCGTCCTGTCCCTTCTTTCTTCAGTATTGATAGCTCAGTCCATTGCCGTCCCTGCCTCCCTTCAAAACGTACAGTGTTAATCACCTTCAATCTAAGTCCAGCTGTAAAATCTATCATTTCTTCAATTGTATCACATATTCACGCTCAAATCATCATAAAATTCCGTTGACTGTTTGTTCGTATTTTCGTTTCGGCCAGTGAAGGACCACGATGACGAGTGTTAGTAAGGCTCATCTCTGTACTAGTTTACTTACTAGACACATCGTAACTCTTTGGAGGAACAGCGTCTAGACAGAGTCTAGAATGCTGTGTCTCGGTATTACAGCTACGGTTGTTAGCCGTAGAGGATAAACTTTTCACAAGTCTCATAACTTCCGAAAATTTCAATTTTTCAAAACAGACCAGAAAGTAAATTTGCATCTATATTATCTGTTTTCGATGTCTTTTATGAGACCTAGATGTACCAAACCGTTCTCGAGATACACTGTATAAACTGAAATCACACGTTTCTCTTTCCCGTGGTTTTGAGGTGAAGTTCAGCTCCTACGTCTGCGTGGACGTTGAATCTCGGCAAGTAAGTGCCTGTTGGGTGCCTAAACCAATTCCCTTAATTGCAGTTGGAACCCACAGGAAGTAACGAAGTGAAAAAGTTGATTTTACGGGATTATCACCTGATATAGTTGGCTTGATATAGAGCATTGTGAACAATCCTCGACTCAAAAAATTTGAGCATTGGTCCTTCATGTGGTCCTGAAACTCCCCATATTTAATCTTTTATTCTGTTTTGTAAGCCACTGCTTCTAGCTGCGTCTACAAAATGATGTATTTACATTTAGAGCTACGATCCTCATCTTGAAACATTTTTTTAAACAATTTTCTGCCGACAATTTGACGTATTTTAATTATTACTAAGATTTTTGACACTTTTTTCCCCTCATGTCCATACTAAAATATAAATGCGTAACGCAAAAGTCTGTTTGTTTGTTACCTAATCACGATTAACCCACTGAACCGACCGTGATGAAATTTGGCAACGAGATAGATTAGATGTCCAGGATAAACGTTGGCTAACTTTTTGAAATGTGTGATAGAAAAGATAGGAATGATTTTTGACAATATATATCGATAAAATCGGAAAAAAGATAGTCATATTGGCTTACGTTGACTAAACGGTTAGAGATAGGTGACAACTACGAATGGTAAATACTGTTTGACTTAATGAGTTCTACAAAAAAGTCCGCTACAGCGTGTGTGTATTATTATTTTTGTGCATATAACAGAGATAAAATAACGTATTTAAATCGTTAAATTTCAACGAAACAGTTTAGATTTTACAAGAATTTTAATGAAATAGTGCAGTCGTGTGAAGTCTCGGAAGAAAAAATTCGACCTGCGCGGTTCCCATGAGATGGTGTATACAGTCCTGTATTAAATTTATATTATTGTGAATTTGAAAATGAGGATACTGTACATGTTTTTAAAAACCAGCAAGTTTGATCTTACAATATAGAAATTTTTTCTTGAGTAAAAGAAGATTAGTCTATGAGCAATCCGGAGCAACGCCGGGTAGATTGTTATATATGCTCCCAAAATCCTCTTCTTTCACCCTCTCTTTCTTGGTGTTGTATTAATCTTAAATCTTATTACCGTATCTTATAACACGTTAACACAATCATATATCCCACATATCAACTTCATGTGCTCACGACTAAAAAGCCTACATTAATTTCCACCTAGAATATTTTCTTCCTAGTATCAAATTTTAACTCAGTAAAAATCTGTCTTGGAGAAATTCTCTTTAGAACTAGGTTTAATGAAATCCCAAATTTATCTGTGAAACATTTACAAGTTACATTTTCACTGAGTATAATTTAACTCCTTTGAAATATTTTAAAATTAAATTTCTAGTAGAATATTTTGTTCCCATTATTTAATTTTGGTCATATATCTTGAACAAATTCTCACTACGGCAAACAGTTTTCTAATTTGTCCTTTTTGGCGTATTTTTTTAGCTTTTGACTGATTTTGCTGATTTTTTTCAGTGTATTGTCATTGATCTCATTTTAAGTACCTATTTGTTAACATGTTGTTTATAAACATGCCTTCACCATTACGTATGGCCGTGTCCACAACATACGTAAACATGTTATTTATTTCCTCATTATATAATTTCCGGGCTATTCCCTACTTGCTATAACTGTATGATTCATTAACCTATAGCAATTTACTATTTTATATGATCACTCTCATGCCTTGGAAACCCAACTATTTAACATTACATATTTCCAAGCATCCCATGTAAATACGTTTGTTATTTTATCCTCTTCTGGATTATTTACGATCGAAATCACCACGAAGCAGACAAATATAGCCATAGATGAATAAATCTACCACATTGTATCTTTTCTTGTTTGATGCAAAATAATCGGTTCTAGTATAAGTTCTTGTGTATTGCTTCAAAATGTAATACATAAAATTGTAAATATAACTGATAAAATTTATTTATTTAAATCAAATCAGCGTTGTCCAACGAGCGGTCAGCGGACCATGTGCAGTCCACGATTCTTTTTACGGCTCACGAGCTATAGTACATTTTACGTTCAATTTTTCATACCAGAATCAATATTTGACGTGGCATTTCCGGCGAGAGGAAATAGAAAAATGTGTTCAAATTACCCTGTCATACATTATAATGTGGAAACATGTTATTACAATATCAAAATACTTTTTAAAACTAAAGAAATTTCCTATTTAATTTTCCAGCTTTAGATAATATAAATTTGTTGATGAGAATCAAAATATCGCTCTACAAATAAATAAATATGATCGATTAGTTTTATTCATTGGGCAAAATTTTGCAGAACCCACCTCGTGTTGACTTGATCGATTGAAAGTATACAGAAAATGGCCCACGGGTTAACATACGTTGGACAGCGCTGAATTAAATCACCAATCGTAGAAAACCTTCGATACGCTTATTGCGTGTTTGATAATGTACACGAATCTTAATCCTAGGCTTTTATTGTGCAAAAGTTTAATCGCTCACTCAGCTAAGAGTTTGACCAACTATTTTTCACAACTATTCGCCATTTTTAATCAAGAAACAATGAGTAATTTATGCCAATCCAACCTGTTTCAATACATGGACATGAAACTGAAATTTGATATAGAGTCAACTATTTTCAATACAAGTTTTTAATTTTCAAATTTTATCTTCACTGGAAAAATAATATTTACCAAGAGTTGAAAAATCTTTTTGGGAGAATGGAAGATCAGATTTGGTGTAGTGACATCATTTTTCAATAAAACATTGGCACTAAATAACAAACGAAATATATCTCTTTATTTTATTCGTATAGTATTATAAAACCTTACAATATCTGTACAAAACTAAACTAAATGTACACTTATTACAAAACTAAGGCAACAATCTAGATAAGAAAATGATAAAAGCTGTCTCATAACGTTGAAACGCAACATGATGAAATAAAATTCTTATTCTGATCCCAAAAAGTAGACGCTGAAAAAGACTTGACAATTTCGCGGAAGTCGTTCGATTATGTTCTCAAGGATTTTTTAATGCAAGACCATAGAAGAGTTTGCTATTTGCTCCTGCTCTCCTGATCGTAGTCTTCCTCCGGAACAAAGCGTGGTGACGCATAAATATCGTAACATTCATCTGATTCATGTGGCTCTTGGCTCCGAGCAAACTGTTGCTCATCCAGCTTCTCGCCAAGTAAATAGCGAAGCAAACCTCGCGAATTGGTGCGCCACGAACGGTAGAAGTGTGACGGGGGTAAGTTCGCGACGGCAGGACCTAACACTTCTTCCCAACGCTTGGGATACCAGTCGGTGTCCAGAGCTTCGTCTGAAGAATCAGAGAGCAACCCGGGTGGGTAGCGGTGCGAGTAGCCGCTTGTCGGAGCAGTCCGGCGCTTCTTTCGCCGCGAGGTACTGCTGGAAGGTTGCTTCACAAATACACAGATAACGATTCATTAGAGTTATACACGTTTGTAAATAAGCTACCTCCCTAGGTTTTAAATCTTTTCGACAAGTTTTCCAGTCGAAAACGTTTCTCCTCCACTGAAGATAGTTCGTAAAAAAGTTTTCTTGAATGGTTTTAAATAATATACGATGGACTTCGCATTACGAAGAGTCATGAATCTCCATTCCCAAGTGGCAAGAATTTATAGCCCAGTTTTTCGAGATAATTTATATAAGTTCCAACAAACTCGGTACTAATGCGGGAAGCATCTAATAATTTGTACGTGAATCAATGAAACTCGCTCACTTGGTCAAATACGAGAGCTTGAACAAGAAGATACTAATTACCACACCTGGTGTACCAATCATCAAATCTCAAAATCGAATTATTCGACAAATATTGCTTCATCATTTCAGATTGTTTTTTGTACAGAATAGGAAATTCAATATCCAGGTAAAAACAAATTGGAGATCATGAATCGTAATGTCAACCTCACGTTTAAGTTCAGCGAATTAACACGACAAAATACACGCACACATGGTAATGGCCAGGCGAAAGGATGTATTTATAGTCTAGCATCAGTCACTCAAGTCGTACTTGTTGCTTTACCCCTGAAGAGTATATAAAATTGTAAGAAAAAAAAACTTTTTAAAATGATTTATTCACGTTAGACTCCATAATATTTAATTGTCTACTTAATATCAGTCAATTCCGGTAACGGAAACTGGTGTAAAAGTTTCTTGCTAGATTTATGTTTAACATACAAGTGAAGCTGAAAAGGTTTTTAAATATGCGCAAATGCTACAGAGAGCATGATATATTTTTGGGGGTTTGCTTTGGAATATTTTTAATCTCATTAAAAGAAGTAAATGCTCAAGCATTTTTATCCATACCACCCATTTTTTAAGAATTTAAAAAATTATATTATGGTTATAAGTTTGAAAATTGTCGTACCTCTTCCTCGACAGATGCGGAATCAGTGTCGGAGCGACGTCGTGGTGGTTCCTCCAGAATACGACGAAGGGCTTGGGAGATGAGTTCTCTTGGAGGTAACTGTGCGCGACGGCTTGATGTCCCTCCAATCACAGAAGCTTCCCATACGGAATTAGGTGGGGCTGGAGGAACTTGATAGAGCGGTCTGTTGGGTAACGCCTCCCACACGCTCGGCCGCATCCCACCCTCGCGGCTCGCAGAGCGCGCCGCCCGCCCTGAGCGCGGAGGTATCAGCTCCTTCACGCTGAGGGTGGACGACGGGGACCAGCCCGTGCGCGGGGGATTGAGAAAACGGAACGAAGAGCTGGAGTTCTCCTGGCGCCCTCCGCCTGCCGTCGAAGCGTTCGAAACCGATTTGGGACGGGAATATGAGGCAGGAGCCAATGATGAAGTTGAGACGTTCTATCAACAGTTTGTAAAAAAAAAAAAGAAAACATATTATTTATTTTTCTTTCATGTTTCCTAAAACCATATTTAATTTTCGTTTGTTCTGAAGGCTTTACGTCAAAAAAATCTATTTCGGTACCGAAATATATGCTAGATTATTTTCTTAAAGTGTTATGAAAAAATATTAAATTAGCATTGTGTAGATTTTCGGTGAACATATCGCCAATCACCTTCTTCAATATCCAGGTTTTCACGTAGAAATCACGCATTGCTGTTAATTTTGGCCACTCTCATTCTATGTTTTGTGTTTTGTTTATCATGTATGAATTGATTTATGAGTTCTTTTTCCTTCGATGACAAATATACCATTATCTATTTTTGTGGTGGATATTTTATTATTACTGGTAAAATTATATATAAGTTTGAAGTTTTTTCTATAGATTTTTCTATGGTCCAGAGCGTGTTCCAATGCAAATGTTTCGCACGATTTTGGTAAGTTACCTCCACAAAGCTATTTAAACATGAGGAGAAAATCTTAATTAATGTGTAGATCGAACTGTAGTTGGTTGTTTTAGGCGCTGTTTTCTTTTATGATCCATCTACTGAATATGATAAACATTTTCAATAGATATCAATGTAGATTCAGGTACAATTATTTACGAAAAAGTTAAAAACAAAATCAAAACCTGGCGCGAGTGAAGTAACACGAACTCACTTAGTAACGGGTATAAATTCTTATAAAGTATTCATATCTATTTTTGTTGACAGAGTCTGTATTCATAGTCAGTAGATGGTCCTTTCCCGTACCTCTTCTCAGTGTTTATGAACGGTGAAATAATTTTGAAGAAACCTCCTTGCAAAACTTCATGATGCAAACACACAATATTCGTTAATATATTGCAGACACCTCCGCGTAAATTACATTGAAATTCAGAAAATTTAGTTATTTGTCATCATTATGGTAATGAGGCAAACTACTTAAAAATTAAAGAAAAAATAGTAACAATCATAGTATCAATGAAAACCATTTATTGAAGAATTAGTTTCCTAGCGCCTTTTAAGCCACCACATTTTAGTATCAACATCATCGAGTACTCACCGCGGTAATCCTGCATGCATTAGTACTGCGGGTGTTGTTGCTAGTCGCTTCAGGAGTGCTGAAAGGACGCGTTTGGCCGCGACAGCGTCCCTGTGCAGAAGACAAGTATCCTTTACGAAACGAGAAAAATTAATAAGAAAGTTTTCAGTGTAAATATTCTGTAAGTATTTGAAATGCTGACAAAATAACGAAAAATCGTTATAATGAAACCATCAACATCAACAACCACTTAAAGAAGGAGATTCAAGATGAATCATGGCATGCTATTAGGGTTGAAACAGTCAAAAACTATTGAAAGTATGAGTTGGAAATGAGGTCCCGTTAATGGGATCTTACAAGTCTTTATCTATAAATCTGGATTACCACTCTTTTTCGTTGTAATAATGCATGTCACTCCAGAAAAGCATGATATGAAAGTTCGTGTCGGTGAAATTTACATCTGAGGACACGTCACCTATACCAACTCACCGAATTAATTATGTGCTCCAATAGTACGCAACTAAATAAGATTATATTAAATGAAGTAGAAGAATTTGAAATGCACACAACTTCTTGCTTGGCTTGGAATTTAATCAAATGTTGAAGTTCCATGAGATAATTTCATTTGAAGTTCTCTTGTTGTGAAGACCTAGGAATTTTGTTTTCTTAACACCTTTTATTTGGGTTCCGTTTAACGAAAGGGATACTTGGGGCACAGAATTCTCCTTAATTTGTGAAATGACATAGAAATTGTTTCGTCTGTTTACAATAAGACGTTTTTCTCGAAATGAAGAGGAGGAGTTACACAAAACTTGTGCTTGTTGACTTATTTACACAGTAAATTTTGCAATCTGATGTGGAGTATGACATGTCGTTCACACACGACAATATGTGATAGAGTTGAAAATTGAACTTAGTGGAACTCCTTGATTTTAGCTTAAGAAATTTCAACCTGTTGAAACCTATCAAATAGGAAGTTAGCTTTTATTGCAAATCCGGAAATGTGATAAGAAAGGAACTTCTAAAGGAGAATTTGTCAGAATTCCGTGATCGATAATATCGAAAATTCTCTATCAATCAAGAAAAATATCCTCAGGAGTATCTTCACGGGTAAGAGAACATCCGTTATTATCATTAAGAAAAAAATAGGGCAGTGATAGTGGAAAAGGATTTCCCAAAACTGATTTACTAGAGCGCATGGCACTACGCGATAAAACTTCTACAATATAATTCTACTACAGTTTTTCCAGGAATTTTAGGAAAGTGAGCAATAGGGAAATGGTCGATAGTTTCGAACATTGTGTTTATTTCCTTTGTTATGGAAAGGCTTCATTTTAGCACCTTTAGTAAACATACCAACTAAGAAGCTATTGATATCATCTATCTCTGTTAAAAATTCGTTCAATCACCGAATGATTCTCATAATTTCACTGGCTTTTGTTCCGTTAATGAACGTAGAATGCGGTTTGTGGGTATATGTATTTGGTGGACATTGATTTAGAGATAGTGAATTACTTATTTCCGAGATAAAAAATAAAATAATTTTAAATTTATTTAAATTTCTACTTTCGAATTTTAGAAACTTTAGAAAAATGTCCTCGATATGATTTTACCGTGGTCTAACATGAAATGAATTCCTTAGGATTTTTTGAAGGATTTTTTTGCCCTATCCCACATAGTTTAATTCCGATTGTTAGTTTTTGTATCTGACAGTTGTTTTCAATAAATTAAGCTGTACTTTTTGAAGTGTTGTCTTATATTTACGAAAGGTATCATTATATTCGAGTGATTGATTACGGAGTTTTGAGAGATAATACAAACGACCGCGACGTTTGTTTTGAAAGAAATTCCTATCTCTTGGGTGACTCATCCATTACGTATGTATATCTAAATACGTTTTAATTATTGTTTCCATAAATTATGTTCTAATTAAAAAGTAAAAAGAACACCTCCATCAATATTCGTATGTACGCAGTAATTACATAATTGATTGCTTCAGCCGAGTGGCTCTACCATAATTACAATTGGGAGATGTTTTGGGCTTTTCAAAAAATACAAAATACTGTATTTTTGAAACATTTCAATGACCTGAAGTCGGTGATATTTCACTTGTATTATATTGATTCATTATCAGTTCTAAATAATTTCCTTAACCTTATATCCAGAGTCCTATTGAGGATATCCAGAAGTTTCATGAAGCATGAAATACTGATAGGGTCTGTAAGTTAGAAGCGGTCACCTATATTAAAGAGCACAAAATGAAAAACATCAATATTAGTAATCATCATAAATGATGACCACTTCTAATCTGCTAACCATATCTGTCGGGGACCCAAACATGACTTCGGAAAATTTATCTTCTACTAAATGTGAACCTACGTTTAATGTATTATTGGGGAAATGAACTTACAAAAAGCTGTGAAGCATTGGAGAAATAGTTTTTTCGGTTTTCCATGGCCCTGCTGTAGGCTGCAAACTCTGAAATATCTCAGTGCAACTATAGAGATATTTTGTTGATTGTTAATTGCCACGGACAATTGTTGTCTATCCTATTTTGATGTCGTTAAAATCGAACATCATTTCCCCATCATGTAACTCGCGTGAATCTAATAATGTTCAAAGAGTTAGTCGTTCTATATACATGTTATCGTAATATTCGAGACTGAATTTACTGAGTATTGAAATTATTTGGTAAACAATATAGCGGTCGCCATCCATCTCCAGACATAAATCCACTTTCGGAACTAGATAACAATTACATCGTGTGGTAGAAAGAAATTTTGGGGAAGGAATAGAGATCTTAAAAAGATAGTTACGAGTGAGGTACAGCGGAAAGTATCTGCAGATGCTTTACAGGTCATAATAGGAGTTATGCCCGTACCCCTGCATCACCAAAAATCAAATTCAGAAAACTGATGTTGGAAATTAACGTGAATAGGATGTAAGTTATAAGAGATGAAAAACAAGGAATAGAATAATCACAAACGCGTCACGAACAGACCCTGAAAAATTTGATGACTTAAAAAATATGAAATGATTTATTAATTTTATTAGTATTAAAACAATTATTTTCGATGTATTTTGGTAAAATTTGATAAACAAGTTGCGTACAATTCTTTTTTCCAATAACTACAGGAATACTGGCCGATTACAGGCATGTTGTTGATTCTAAACATAAAGAGTTGCTAACTAACTGTGAAGTACAATAAAATTATCAAGAGGCAATTATCAAGAGGTAATCTAGAATTGGGGCGTAGCTACACCAAACCCTGTTGAAATCAATCCGCGTGTGGGGGTTTCACCGCTCCAAAATTCTACAAACGTATAGCAACATTATCGGCGTTGATCAAATTTAAAATCGTTTTACCTAAGATACTTTGAATATCAACAAAACTTTTTCTCGACTCCACCCGGTTGACTTTAAAATGAAGTGCAATATAAACCGTTCCAAATCGAAAATTACCTGAATTGAAACTCACAAGATGATAGCGAGAAACTCATGTAAATCGAGCTCCTGTAATAGTTAGAAACCGGCATTCATAATTTTTTATCTGAATCTAACGCTCACAGTGATATTTTATTACAATAGGAGTAAAGATACCTGCTGAAAGTAGCAAACCTCTGACTGTGCCATGCTCCCATCCCTTTAATATAAAGTTATCAGCGATATCTAGTGCGTTTCGGAAGAATGTCCTCTGCTTTTCCTAAGAACATATGTTCGTCGAAGAATTCAATTGTTGTGGAATAATGAATATTACTCCGATTCTATCTGTCGTAAGTCTTTTCAACCTTCCTCCATTACAATCACATTTGTTTTTGGTGGTATTTACGCACAGTAAAGTTTTCGGAATAACAAGTCATCTCAATTATTCTCAGTAAAATCAATCCACTGTTTTATGATTTGTTATAATGAAGTTCTAATGTCACAAATTACGATAATATAAGGCGTGCCCATCCACAATGTTTACGGGGTGATTCCTTATTTCCTATTCTCTCTTCTTCGTCAGCATTTTACGCTCCTTTCCTCAACATAGACGTCAACTTATCGGGTTTGCAACTTCAGTAGTTGTTTTTTATTTCAAAGCTTCGTCTACTTCCAGAGTCAGCGTACCGACACCTCACACTGTTTCTCTCATTTAATAATAATTGATATAAAATCAACTCTTGAATATACAAATTTTTTAATTGTATGTATTGATAAGTATTTACAGCAGATTACAACGCATCTGAACAACATAGTTGTATATCTGAATACTGACAAAATGAGCATAGAGTAAATAAATAGTATTTTTAAATTTTCAGATTTATTGAATACATAGCAATTAGGTTTGTGTACTATAAATTAAACTTAGTCTGTAATAGCATGAGTTTGAAAATAAAGAAGTTCATATTTGACGGTTATCTCTAGCTCATAAAAACTTCTTGGAAGACCAAGAAGTGTTTTACGGGACGCAATAGAAAGAAAACAAAATTCGCGCGTGACTTATTAACGAGAGGCTGCTGTCGTTCGGGAAGCATTCACATCACAGACTATGTGAACTAAATCGTTCATCACTGAAGCATCTCGCTTTTGAGGACTGTAGACTAGTTCTCGGCGGAGGAGTGAGCTGTTCGTAGTTCACGAGTGTGAAGTAGATCAAGATATCCAGTTTGTACGTGAACCCCTAATCAATTCTTCAGACATCTTGAAGGGTGATATATTAGCACGGTTGGAACAAGCGATATTCAGATCATCTTGGCTTCGGAACTCCCGTGCGGAACTACTCTTGACTCATCTAGACTGCCTTCTTGCATCTAAGAAAGTACATACAGTTAAATAAATTGTTTTATTTTAATGCTGATCTCATTCTGTGTTTTTCATTTGTATATTACGCAACTTCGCTTAGAATCAAATTCTGTTTCCCGTCTCTCGTTTTGTCTTTCTCTCTGCGACACCCATTACTACTTCAGTTGTGGCCTCATGTTATGGCCCACAGTTTGTGGCCCTGGTGGCAAGACACAGGAGAGCCTGGAGACCTATCGGAGAGCAGAAACCTCTCGCGGAGAGAAATTGGTAATACCCACGTTCTCCACTAGATGTCACCTCAATGCAGTCCGATGCAGAGTGCGTCTAGAGAATATCCCCACTACCCAGAGCCGCCATTTTTTCGTCAAAGTGCCGTGTTATTCAAATATACTAATGTATTGCCGGTACTTTACTTGGCGTAGCGTATTTGTGTACTTAACAACTCGGCCTAGTGAAGATGGGCTATTTGTCTTTATTCGATGTATTTGCTCTACTGTGACAAATACGCTAATATGTGAACACCCTTATCCGTCCTCTTATCGGTTTTCAGTCGCACATCAAAGGACTCAAATAAGGCAGATATTTGCGTGAACCGTCCATACTTGGTTTGCCGTGTTTCGCTCATTAGAGCGCGTGATTGATATTTGTAGATATTCTGGTTCTTTAACTTATATTTTGATTTTTCTTATTCTACAATTTCTTTAATACAGACTAGAACTTTTATGTGGGCTGAGATAACGAAACAGTAAAAATATTTCTTGAATTATATCAAATATATCCCGTCCATCATTGGTATAAGAAAACATATGCGGCATTATTGTGTTATTTGAGTGTTCAGACCATGTGAGAATGGCATGTTTGTGATATTTGTGAGTTCGTCAAATATTTAACAATGTACAGCGAATACACTAGACAAATACCGCAACGCCAAGTGAAGTGTCAGCATACGTCGAAAATGTTTGCTTCACGTGATGCACTACCAGGTAGCGCGCCAGTCAAATGATCGCATGGTCCTTCCTAGGCAGCGCACGACGACGGCCGCGGAAGCAACCTCGACGGCTTGTAAAACTAAAACGCTGGTAAAATCTAAACTATTCGTGCAAATTTTACGATTTAAATACGTTTTTTATCTATGAAAAATGCACAAAAGAAAAAATTCATTAAATTTTATGATTATTGATTTGTTCCTTTTTAAATTACTCTCTTAAATTGAAATATTTAATACTTCTATTTTAAATAAAGTTTTATGGATAATTTGTAGATAGATATATACTGTTGCGGATGTTTTTTGTAGAACAATGTTGTCATTTATTGTTGTCACCTATCTCTAAACGTGTAGGCAGTGTACGCGATAATATTCCTCCGGAGATTGATTCCTCCCCACCCCGACTTGATTGTCTGTTATCGTTATTGCCTATTACTTGTGATATCTAAGGTAACA
Source organism: Laupala kohalensis (assembly GCA_002313205.1). Classification (NCBI taxonomy): domain Eukaryota; kingdom Metazoa; phylum Arthropoda; class Insecta; order Orthoptera; family Trigonidiidae; genus Laupala; species Laupala kohalensis. Next base: position 40,508 of record NNCF01127224.1, read on the forward strand.
AAATATATACTAAAACCTTACCAGAGAAAATATCTATGAATTAAAAAAAAGAAACATGTAAATCGGATTAGTGATTCTCGAGTTTTAAGAGGTGAAACATGTTTGCTGGCAGACGACATGCAAGTGACTTTGTTTGATAATTATTAACGATCTTTATAAATCCTCTTGCAATGAATGTTGGAATTTTAAATTCGATCACTTTTGACGGATAAATGGCTCAGCCAATCAGAAACCTGGACACGCATCAGCCACTCTCTCTCGAGACGCACTCTGGTTCGTTGCAGAATGAGGTAACGGTATTTCCGATAGAGCTCAAATTTTTAATGTCAGCTCAAAATTAGCTCCTAATTAGCTCTTAATGTTTCCGATTTCATTTGAGAAAGTGGGGGTGCCAACTATACGGACGTTAACCTATGCCCACACTGGTCGGTTGGTACACACTTCTCTTTCAAATATAAACGGTAGGGAAATTGATCGAAATATTCCACATAAAATAGCTCTTATGACATCTGCCATACGAGAGTTTTATACACATCGTGTTCTTTAATGATCAATGAGAAATGGAGAACCTTGTTTTGCACTGCAATTTGTATTAATAAAAATGAAGTGATAGATAAAGAAGAGTAGTTACAGTTCGTGTAAAAGGGTTTATAGTTAGAAAAGTTATTTTAGAAGGATGCTCACAAGTCGTGACTGTGTCATTAAAAAATTTTTTAGAGGGGGCGGTTGAAAAATGGAATATTCTTGAGAGTTTAAAATACTTCATTCTTAAATAATAAAAAACACTTTTAAGAATAGGATTTATTAACCCTCCGGTGGGCGTGTCTTTTTATGAGCGGTACGAAAGGGCTCGTGCCGCTCTTATTGTTAGTGCGGTCAATGTAGAATTTAATCTTATTTCGATTTCCTAAATGCAAATAAAGGTTTACAATTATAAATGATTGTATAACTCAAACTAATATATTATACATATATTCAAGTAATTTTCATCACGTCCATTGTAAATCAGTTCAAAAACAATCTCTTACTGTCCAAAACTAAAAACAAAAACTTTTTTAGGTACAAAATTGAAAAATTGAGATAAACACAAATTGCACACAAAAATCAAGGTATGGACTCATTTATTACAAATCTAAGAGGAAATTAATCAGATTGATTAGAAAAATGTGATAATGATGCACAAATTGAGAAAGAATACGTGAATAATATTTTCATGGTAAGGAGTGTGTGTCAAGTGATGTGAAAAATTCTTCTTCCTAAGTATTGCAGTCGCGAGAACCATATGCGCTTGGGGTGAACTGTTAGCAGAGCAACACGCCCCCCCCTCGCCCGCGCCAATCGTCGATGACCAAATCATTAACAATCGTAACACCTTCAACGACACTTCTCTATCATATTTGGTGGGAAGACAATTAAGATGTATCAACCTTTCATAATAAAATTACCGCTTTTCTGACGAAGTTTTTCTGCAAAATCGGTGTGATTTATAAACCCTTGCTATTTGCTGTTATAACTCCATCTGCGAGTCTATTTTCTCTACAGAATTTTTAAATACACCAAATTACCAGTAATCGAACCAGGGCTAGTAGGATGTCTGCGTTTTTACTTTCTCATATACGTTGTATATAGAAAGTTTTGTAATCGTGAAAAAATTGGAAAAAGAGATTTCGACGGTAATATCCGTTTTTGCGCTCCCTGATTCTCAAAAAGTGGTTTTGGCATAATGTCCGTCCGTCCGTCTGTCCGTGCGCAGCGATTCAGAATAAATGGATGAATCAACTTAATTAACATTCACGTATTTGGTAAATTCACGTATTTACGGTAGATTTTACTGGTTGTCGATGCACGTGCTCAATGTTTTTGCTTTAAAACAAAGGGTATTTTACACGAAGGTCAAAGTACTCTTTTGAATGCTTCTCAAAAAACAGCATGAATAATATTTAGCAGTATAAATGGACCAAGCAGACGTAGAATACACTTTTCGTAAACTGAAATGAAAGAAATGATAATGATAAAATACATAGGAGGACAGCAAACGCACTGCAGATACGAAAATACATTAATTTCTGTCTGTAAATTACATTTACATAACACTTTTACGATATTTATAAGACAGATATGTTGCTATATATTTTGATATAATATTCTGAATATTTATTTTACTTTCAAATTTCAAATAAAAGATAGCAATAAGTTCATCTAGCGAAGAAGATACAAATACAATGATATAACATTATTAATTTTGAGTGAACAGCAGCGTAACAGCACCGCCAATATTTAAACATTTGCAATTATAATGAATGTAATTTCCTCGTTCAGCCACATGAACTAGCCTTGGCGCGATGAGGATCACTTCCTTCCCATTTATTGACTTCAGAAATATGTAAATATTCGAAGTGGAGTCTTTTCTTCAATTATTTTAATCCATTTTCAGTATTAAATTATTTTACGTCGAAAAAATACGTTACTAAGAAATAGCATTGTACAGCCTAAGGAACCTGTCGCGATCAATCAACCGGTTATAGAAGATCCCAGACGAGGGTTGGCACCCCCTACGGGTAAACGAATGTGTAATACGCGGAAAAGGATGATAATGTATTATGTGTATTCTGTGATCGTTGCTACCCCATTTTGTATTTTTGAAAATTTTTTGTTTGGATAGAGATCGTATATTCAATACCAAATGTTAAAAAAATGTCCTGAACTCAACAGGAAAACTATTTAAAAACTCATTTTCTGGTATACTGCACTCAGAAAGTAGCTTAAATTGCAGAAATTATGTATTGATTTTTCGTGCCGCCCCTTTGCTTTTGGGGCCCGGGTCGACAGTGCCCCCGCTCTCCCCACCCTCGCGACGGCGGTGTTCCTAGGCCTTTTAAATATTCTGTATTCTCTGGAAACTTATCACATGTCCTTTGGATATAATTTACTTTCCTTTCAACGCTCACATAGGTAACTCTGAGTCCCGAGGCCTACGATCCATATGTTAAAACCGGACGGTTGTAAATCCTTTCCTTTATCGTCCGAATCGACATTGTACTTCGTAAGTCCTACACGCAGCAATTCACAATATACTCTTTTTGATGTAACTGCTACATATTCTATGTGCTCTGGGAAGTGAAGTTTCTCATCTAGCAATAGCCCAAGGCATTTATGTTTTGTTGTAAATTAGATTTTTTCACCATAATGTCGAAGACATGGGTTTCTCCTATTTTCGCAACTATGACCGAAGCACGTGTTAATACTGATAATTTCAATCCTGTGACCTGGACCAGCCTGCTGTAATATCTGTTTACAACTTATCCGTAGCAGGTAATATCTATCTCGTAAATATGAGTGAACGAACCTCTACAAATAATCTGGTATTCCTTTATTCCACATTGCAGTCAACTATACGCTCCAATCCGCGTTCGAATGCGCCCTCAACATCTAAGAAAATACTGAGACAGTATCACGTCTCACTATGTCCTCAAGGAGCTTTTATGTGCCCCATCTGTTCCTCGCCCAGCCCGAAACCCAAACTCTCTATTATTAAAGCTGCTTGGGTCTTCCATGTATGTATCAAGGATTTTCCCAAATGTCGGTTTTAACGCTATTGGCCTGTACGACTTGCAACATTTTGAATTCCTTCCTGGTTCGACAAACAATTTCATTTATGTATATATTCATATTTCCACGCTCTGGGATATATGCATATATTCATATTTCCCCATTAATGACGCAACCATTCATAATCACTAGTAGCCTCGATTTTATTTCTTTCTTGACCATATCATGGTTTATGTAATTGTAGCCTGGGCTTTTCCGTGGATGCAACCTTTTTTACAATTTCCTCCAATTCCAACCGTATTAAAGTTCCTATTTCTTCCATGTGAATTTCCATCTGAGGAGAACGTATTTGGCCGTGTTGGAAGCAGTTGCGATAGTGTACTGCGACTCACCCCTTCCCAGTTCATTGTATGTCTCCTTCTATTACTACACTGTGCCATACCTTTTTTGAATTCACTTTCCCAGTCCCAATCTTGTAGGATAATTCCCAACACGAACGCTGCATTATAGTTGCCACATTGCTGAATCATTTTCCTTCGCTCTTATTACTGCTGTTTTCAACTCTCGTCTTGCCGTTCGATATTCATTCCAGAGGTCAATCTCATGTTCTCACTTTTGCCGTCTCCTCATCAGCCCGAGTTTAATTTTATGTGTTATTTTTTAGTACTTTCCTAACTCTGTTGTACACCATGATTAGATCCTCTTCACTATTTTTGATCGTTTATTCATGCCACCTCATAAGATAATCAGCGGAATCGCATCCATCTCGTCATCAATGTCATAACGTGTACACAAATCTGGTACTTTCTGACTCAAATATTTTTTAGCCTCGTCTAGCTTTCTCCAATTTACCCGTAGGCGTAATTCATGGCTCACCTCCACCCACAATCATTTATTTGCTTCCTTTATAAAATTGCAATGTATTTCGCTATATTGTTAGGACATTTACAATACATGTTTGCTATTACCAGATCAACATCGCCTTGTTGATAGACTATTGTCTCATGGTGTTGACCGGTGAATTCTGTCAATTTCAAAACATTTGCATCCTCATTCTGTATTATTGTAGCAGACCATGAATTTGATGCATGTACCATCCGGAAACGTAATGGTATATTAGACGAATTTCCATTCAGTTGTTCTTGAATGCATGCCAAGTCATATCTTTGCTTCAGCATATGAGTACATAATTTTGACGATCCGGCATGTCCCCTATGCAGATTTTGTTGAAAAACTGCCGTAGTCTATTCTCTTTGCTAAAATGTATTCTATGGTACAACGTTCTAGTACTCCATGATCATCATGTAAGTTCTTGCGTGCACAATGTACACATTTTCGCCTTCCTTCATGCATGACTTATTACCACCGCAATGTCCGCAATAATCCTCCTTCTCTTTGCACAGTAGAGCCATATGTCCGTATTTGAAACACCGGAAACAACACAACAGCTCGAGGTCTTCTTGAATCCTGTAACTTTTCATGTCCCCGTATAACCGTTTAATAGACAATAGCCGTCTGATTGCGCCCTGCTATTTCCACTATCCAATTTCCACCTGACTATTGCGGAATTTCTCTCTATAAAGTATCCTCATACTTGCATGAAACGCCACTTTACCCCAACATCATCCAAATTCCGATCCGCTATTAATTCTAAGAACTCTACATCCTTTTCCCCTTTGTCCGCCCATATTTTGATTCGAGGGTGTCTTTTTGCAAAGTCTTGTGATATTATTTCAGCATGAGCAACTAAAGCACCCATTATTCTGTTTTTCTTCTTTTGTCGGTAAACTAGTACCATGTCCCTTCTTGCGTTCACCGTGTGATATCTATTTGAGCATTTATTCTCCTTTTTTTAAATACTTCCGCAGATCATCCTCCACACATGTTTGTCCATGGTCCTTGCCACGGACACGTGTAGCTTCCCGTCTTGTGCTCTGATCTACGCACCCACCTGTCGCCTGTGCATAATTTGTTGTATACCCTGTTGTAGCCTTCTATATACTGTTGGCGCTCTAAATTTTCCCACTGTGTCTTCTCTAAACGCTGTTCAACACGCTGTGATTCGTATCATTTTGTTGTCATTCCATTAGTCTCATTATGTACAATTGTCTTCAACTCTTCTGCATCTTTCTGAATTCTCTACGAATTCCCTCGTGTCCTATGTCTAGTTTACGAGCCACCGTTTCCTGAAAATTGTTAATCCTTTCATCAAAAATATTTATTTCCTCTTTATGCTGTTCTTTTAGTATCTTCTCTAAGTCTTGTTTCATATAAGCATACGTATGTCTAGCCCCCTTCCATATTTTCCTTGACCATGGTAAAACATTCTTCTCATGCTCTAAAGTTACTTCCTCCAAATTCACATTCAAAAGTTGCTTTCGTGCCCCTCATCCACATTTGTACACCCGTTCAATATGCACTTTTCTAGATCAATTTGTAGACATAATTTCATTAATTTTATACAGTGTATCATCCATATAAGGGCGACCCGTGGCGCAGTGTGTAACGCGCTCGCCTTCTACCTCTGGGGACGCCGGTTCAAACCCGGTCCGATCCAAGTAGAATCCGAGGTGGTGGACGGAGCGGTGCTCGCGGCAGGTTTTCTCGGGGTTCTCCCGTTTCCCCTGCCTATCATTCCACCACAACATTCACTCATAATCATTCACACCCATTTCATTTCACAATCACCGCTTCAGGGGAGGCGCGTCAGGAAGGGCATCCGGCGCCATGAGTATTCCCCAGCTACAATTAACGAAGCATCATATCCATCCCCATTCGCCGACCCCAATGAACTGGGAATAATAAGGCTAGGCTAAACAAACAGTGTATCATCCATATTTTCTCTCACTTGTTCTTTCTCCCTCAAAGTGTCGTATAACATATTTAATTGAACTATTGATTTCCATAAACCTGACACCTTCAATAATATTAATTTGATGTCTAACACATAGTTTTTTGAACTTTTCTCCTGTGAATATACCATTTAATTGTTAAACCCGTCGATTCATTTGATTCATATTTATTGTAATTCCTGTCCCTATCACCCGTATCACCGATTCCTTTTTTCTCACTTCCTATCTGACAAGTCCGAGACTCCGGAGTGACTATGCTTCAATGACGTTGCCTCACTTCATTCTGTACAGTGTACTGGCGAACCCTCTGGGGTTATCATTCCTTCAGGCATCCCTCCCCTCAAATCAAGTTTTGTCAACAAGACTGTCTGCTTCTTCTTCCCTCGTGTCTGTTATCATTCGTCTTTTTTTACTGTTTCGGAATAATTTTCGTAGGAACTCACATACATTGGCACAGCGTCTCACCATTCCTACTAACTCGCAATGTCCCAACCCTCACCCGCTGCTGTTGTGGGCCACACAACTATCGTTTTTGCCTTTCTCGTCAGTGTGATGTTGTCTCTACACGTTATTCTATGTACAGAAATGGTTTTTTAATATTTTTTTAAATTTAAGTAAATATTTTATCATATGCCGTTTATTATCCTTCTATTACAGTTTCCTTTCATCTCCTCCCAAAAGCTGTCTGATTACTAATTAGTTTTATATAAGTAATGTGAAAAATAAAATTGGAGTGAGAGTTAATTCCTCATGTAAATGCGGAATGAACCTTTCATATGTATCCGCCGGCTAACAAATAATGCGCAGTCGGCGGACAACCAGGACTGGAGTCCTGAACAGGCAGCACTGAAGTCTGAGACCTTTGAGCGCGTAATTTCTCATACACCCCAAATTCTCGACGCACTGCTTCTCATACCCTACTACCTGTATCGCACGTACTACGAAGGCAGCGACTACATTTCAGTACTCTATAGGAGAGCCCTCTATATGAGAGAGAAGTGACATGGACGTCGCGTCATCTGATTGGATCCGCTGAATCATTCCCCACCAGTATGACGGGAACAGTCCAATGACAGCCACATTGGTCTCTTTGCCGTGAGACAGGACACACAAGTTACGTTAGGAGTTAGGTTAGGTTAGAGTTGTCTGACTACTTTATTCAATCAAAATTGATAAAACCGTTTTCCTAAACATTTTGAGTGAATCGTCATCACTAATTTCATATTACTTTCTCATGAGAAACGAAAGTTAACAAAAAAAAAGGGCGGGAATTTTAATCACCCTATGTGCCTCTTTAGATGTTGATGTGCGCTCAGAAAATCCTCCATAGTATGGGAATGTACTCAATACTCCTTGGAATTTTGTTGAATTGTCTTCTCTCTATGTATAAAGGAATCTAGACTCAAGATGGGAAAGGGAAGCCATCTGATCGCCATTCACGTGATCCATATTCTTGTGGAGATCGACCTTCCATGTGGTGGTGCTATGAGGAGCTTGCATAGCATTTTCGGAAGTTATCAGAAATTTCGTATTACGTTTCCGTCGCTTGTGTTTTCTTTCTTGTGGACCAGGATCTCATTCTTCTCACTACCCCGACCACATGTTTGTTCGCACGCTCTAATTTATCCCGTCGTCATTGTCTCATTTGGCTTACAAAGGGTTGTACGAGTAGAGGCTATCGACTGGCCATAGTCAGAACATATCCCCAACCAGCAAGTTTAAGTAATTTAAATTCTTCGTTTTCTATTTACTGAAAACGTGTATGACATGGTTTTAAAATAAAATATAAGATTTGGAAAAGTTTGGATTTTAAGATGATCAAACACGACCCTACATCAATTGTTGTGGCTGCACAATTTGAAGGACCCCTATTTCTCTTGAACATATAATTTATAGTAAGTTATAAACATGTAATTTAATTCCTGGGAAATGGAGGCAACAAATAACAAACATTTATTGAATTAAAAACTAATTATATTATAATAAAAGCCATTTCAAGAATGTATGGGTAGACTCCCATATTTAATTTATTGTTCAAATACACATCGGAGAAAATTGATTACAATTACTTAAGTATAATATTTAATATTTCAAATTTGTCGAACAAAATGTTAATATATAAAAAGAAATGATGAGAATAAGATTTGGTCCCTACGTCATAGATCCTAAAAACTGCAAGTTTGTTTTCATATTTCTAAATGTTGAAGCAGTCATTCAACTTAATAGACGTGGTTAAAGCTGGAAACATTGTTAAACATTTTTTATCATACATTAAAGAAATATTAAAGAACTCTAATATGGAGGCCACACAGTCTGTCTTAATACAAATCTACTTTATATACTATTCTCTTCCATTTCTTCCTATTACTTCCACAAGTGGGAGATCATTGAGTATATGAGATTTCGAAAAAAAACACCACACCACTTTCCACCTCATCAAACAGAACTACTTCTTGAAAAACTTAACATAATTGATGATCACAATAAGAGATCACAACTCCAAGGACAGACTGGGTTAATAATTAATCATAATGTGTTTAGATGTAAATCTCTCATAAAAATGGATTAAAAGAGGAACCAGACTTGTTAACGTAAGTGTGAGAAAAATGTACACACAAAAATTGTACCAGAAACAATCCAATTTATTTATTTCTTTTTTCAGATCGTTAAAAATTAATATAAAATGTTTAGTTCGCAAAAAAATGATATTTCACCATTAATTTGATGCGTATTTTTTATTATTGAATAGCTCATGTATTTAGATATTTAGTATACAACTAGTTGCGAGAAAGTTTACTCATTGCCTAGGTTTTACGTATTAATCAACCTTTAATACATACCTTCGTATTCTAGGTTAGTTAATGACATATTTCGTAAGTTCACATTAACATTTTAAGATGCTTGAAACTGCTCAAAACATTTTATTATGACAATTTGAGAAATACAAACATATACTTTGAGTTTAAAATGAAAACTACACACATCTTTTTATGACACTGTTAAAAACTGAGTTATTGGGACACGTATACGTGTATAGGGTGAAGAGGTTGGTTATGGTATTATATACGCACCAATAATACATTCGATTATTACTTGGATCAGGAAATACTCCAACAGAAGCGCATGTAAATTCTTCAGTGCATGTACCGTCAACACAATATCCGAGTGTAGAATTAAAATATGCTCCAGGAGCACAAGAGAAAGCTATATATTGAAATTTTTTGCCAGTCTTCAGACACAGATAGTATTTTGTGCAGTTCGACGGATCAGGGAATGCACCTTCCTTATGGCAAGGAGATAAGCAAGAATCAGTGTTTTTCACGCATGGTAAAGTACAGCTAATTCCATTACCACACACAAAGCCCGCTGGACAAGTAGTAATGCTTCCTGCTGGTATACCATTAAAGCAAGATTGGGATTCGGTTTCAGAAGGGCAATAAATATTGTATGCATTGCATTGCTGTGTCAGGCTGACCGGAAAAACGGATACCTGAAGAATACAAGAAACACAATTCATGTAATAATTGAATGAATATTTTAAGCGTTTAGAAACAATTCGGATATAAAATAAGAGAACTAATTCAAATTAAGAGTATAAGTGTGGGGTCCATTTCTCAGAAAGTTCTAATTCTTCGTTTAATTCATTAGTGTTCTAAATCATTAAATTGATTTTTATGAAAAATAAGTATCATGTCTGAACTTAAATATTTCAGAAATTTATGCCACAAACAATCGGAGCTAATACATAAATATTATACTTACCATAAAAATGGCACAAATGATAATACTTACCATAAAAATGGCACAAATAAGAATGGCCATGTTTCTTCTCTACAAAATATAATTTTGCAAAATACGATTCTGATTCTCTTGTTGAACAACTGAATTGAAATATATGTTTTACTGTGAAGATGTGTACAATACCATGTTGTAAATCAAGATAAGATAACAAATTTAATCGTAAACAATCCCGACAAATTTATTATTCATTGCACAAGTACATTCATACAACATATTACTAAAAATATTTTTTCTCTTTACGTTCAAAGTCTCATTTCAAGATCTCAAAGTAATCTATTTATCAAGAGCTTAATAGAGGCATACTTCACATCCACCTCCACAAATCCTTAAATTTGATAGAAAAGAAAATTTAACATCTTGAAGCATCGTACAGGATGAAAAGTCTTCTCGAAGTGAAAACTAAGAATAGATTCGCAAATACAATAATTATGTCCATACTTCGCAAAGTTTGTATTTATTTTTATGCGCGATATATATGGGATGAGTTATTAAAAACGAACACATGTAGTATCTCCTAAGCTAATAATGCTACTGAAGTGTAGTTTTCACGAAGATAAGTCGATATATGCGGCTAATCATTTGACACATTCAAATGATTTCATGTTTATCTGGAGAGATGTGGACACTTTTATAATGTTTTTAATGGAACTATGATTGTTCTCAGCGCTGCTTTAAAACCCAAGAAGATACAAATACAATGATATAACATTATTAATTTTGAGTGAACAGCAGCGTAACAGCACCGCCAATATTTAAACATTTGCAATTATAATGAATGTAATTTCCTCGTTCAGCCACATGAACTAGCCTTGGCGCGATGAGGATCACTTCCTTCCCATTTATTGACTTCAGAAATATGTAAATATTCGAAGTGGAGTCTTTTCTTCAATTATTTTAATCCATTTTCAGTATTAAATTATTTTACGTCGAAAAAATACGTTACTAAGAAATAGCATTGTACAGCCTAAGGAACCTGTCGCGATCAATCAACCGGTTATAGAAGATCCCAGACGAGGGTTGGCACCCCCTACGGGTAAACGAATGTGTAATACGCGGAAAAGGATGATAATGTATTATGTGTATTCTGTGATCGTTGCTACCCCCTTTTGTATTTTTGAAATTCTTTTGTTTGGATAGAGATCGTGAAAAGGAAGAGACTGTTTTCAGCGAAATAAATGCTCATTAAGCCGTCACTGATTTATCGTATATTGAGGCAGGTCGGATTTAGGATCTTTAGGCCCCTTGGCTCAACCTGTGATGCGAGTTTGAAATACCACCCAGGTCAACGGAGATTGGTGGGGGTGGGAGGGAATTTTTTTTAAACATTAACCTTGTAAATCGCGGTTTAAAGCACTTACCATATTTGGTTAAAATCCTCAAGGTAAATGCCATGTCATATAAATTTGAAATAGTTTTATTAATATGCTAATTGTTACAATATTTTGTGGTGCGGGCCTCTAGACTGTAATTTAAATCCCCTTCTGTATTGAGGTAAGATATTTACAACAAAAATTATTTTTGGGAGTATGCATACTCTGAACATGGTAAGCGAAGTTGAACGTATCATACATTTAGGAATAACGTTCGCATGCATAACGGTCTCAAAGACATAGAATAGGATTTTCATTCTTGTTTATTTCTGTTACCTCATTTAGCAAAAAGGGTGACCAAGTATGCAAACATTTACGTTAGAGATGGGTCGCAAACTACGTGGTTAAAATTCTCTTCATCATATGTACGACGGAAAAATTCATCTACCCAACTAATGCTGTAAATTCGCAATGGAATTCATGTGTTATGTTCCTCTGAGCAACTTAAAGAAATTTCCATGTTTAACTGATATATGAAGTCACTACAAGGGCCTTACGGTCATTGAACATTGATTCGTCTTATGAAAACAATAAGTAAACAAAAGAAAAAGAAAGTAAAGAAAATAACCCCAAGTTTGGTATGGAATCATGTTTTAATTTTTGTACACCGACATGTACCAGACATGAAATGACATCTCATTTTATTTATTAGTACACTTTCTATGAATTTGTGAGAAACAGGACTGCAGTGAATAAAGAATAGTACAAATAACCTTTTTAATGCCATCAATTATGTTTCATCAACCTATAAGGTTTTAAACAACCTATAATGTATAAATCTCCTTTTTATACAATCCTTCAAATTCTATGGTGTCTGCTGAAGAAATTCCGCATTCATTTAGTATATCAATCCATCAAGTGTATTATAAAAATAAAGAATCTCATAAGAAAATTTCACTCACTCATCCCATGCCCTCATAAAGAAAATACCAGTACCCTGACATTTGCAAGGCGTTCCCTGCAGCCAAAATTCCTTGGAAAGTAGTTGAAAATACAAGAATGTCGTCATGTTTACCAAAGGGACAATATTTTCCGAATGGACTCTTCGAAAGCATTATCTTGAGATGGTGTATTAATTAAAGCCGAATGAATAAGGTCATATAATCTTGGATCAGGATTTCAGTTGGCGAAACTACACATGATAGTCCATATCAAATTTAATCGTTAGTATCTTAAATGGAGAAGCGTGTAGAAATTCGCATTTGATTTTATTGTTTCCGTGATGGAGAAACAAACGACCAATTAGTTACTTTCTTTTTGAACTCCATGTACTTTAGATTTTACGTTTACCTATATTAATCAAATATATCACAAATAATTACCTCATTGCTACGTACAAATATAGTTTCATTGAATTTAATATTTTAAAATGATAAACATGATCAATCTTCCTTTTTAGATAATATTAGCGCAGACATTATTGTTATATTTATATTGCACCATTTACTATGCATCAAATGACAGTTATTACTTAAATATACATATGTAATAACTATATTATATACAAACCTATATTTTTCAACACTCTTTATTGCAATAAGGAAAGAGAAACTATGTTTTGTTCATGAGAAACAAGTTAAATTTCTTAAATTTATGTCACTTAACCAATATCTCACCAATGTTGCGAAAATACTTCATCAATTAATCGTATTACATTTGTTTCGTATCGAGAAACCTATTTCCATTTAACTTTTCTTGAAATAATTTTTTTTCTTTACTGTACCATTCAGGGATTCGTTCTGCAAAAATACTCACCCGAACTGCACCTTTTGTGCTGCAGTGCACACTATAAAAATACCCGCTTAACGCGGACATTCGCAGTAACTGCATGGTTGACAATTTCTTTCTTTTTGTATTTACTTCGTTAAAAATGGTAAGTCATAGCTTCTTAGAGCAATTGCTTCAATGCACGTGTGATTATCAATAACATGAAATTACATCAAATACATTGAAAACTGTACAATGACTTTTCATCTGCATCGTTATTCACGAAACTAAAAAGTGTATGGTAACAAAAAATTTGATGACTATATGAGAAATGTGACATAAATATGATTAATAAAGGCACATCAAAATTTGAAAGAGTTTACCACACGGTCTCCTTGAAAATGCTACAGGGAGTTAATATTATTTAGAATGATTTGATAAATGCAAAAATATTCTATTTATTTATAAAATACACAAGCTATACACATTTTCTGAGAGTACTATTAAACATTTTATTGTTTACACATTGGAGCGTAGATTTTGAATACGTATTGGTAAAAATACATTTAACACATGAATAATATATTTTGTTGTTGCAGGGATCCGGAAATAGACCTGCGGAGGTACATTTAAATTGTACAATTCCGCAGACTCCTGGATCATCCACACAGTACTCAAGAGAAGTATTAAAATAACTTGTAGGGGCACAGTAAAGAGTAACATTCTTTAAACTACCACCAGCAATTACAGCACAAGAATAGTATATTCTGCAATTTGATGCGTCAGGAAATAAGCCTTCTTTATTGCAACTAGGCAAACAAGAATTAGTTTTGTACATGCAAGGAACAGAACATTCACTACCACAGTTGAAGTCCGTAGGGCAGGCTTGTATTCTTCCAGTTGGTAAGCCTCCAGCACAAGACTGATAATGAGTTACGTTGGGACAAAAGAAATTGTACTTGTTGCATCGTTGGCTTTGTGCAGTGGCGGTAAAAACGGTTACCTGCACAAAAGCAAAACAGAAATATTGATTATATTTGGTATATTAATATGTCGCTTTATTTCCTAAGGTTTTCAAACCCAACGGACCTGATATAATTTCATATTGTTTTCATTCAAAGATGAAATAAAGTTTACGTAAGTACTTTAATTTCTTGGTGCACTAAATACATCAAATTAATTATTTTGATGTATTTAGATTTTCTGGTGTGTGTACTATTACATTATTAACTTATAAATAACGTACTCTATTGTTCCACTGCTCAAGTTTCGTCGCCGTAAATAGAATTATTCCAATATTTTACCATTTTTTTTCTTGATTCTTTTTGTAGTTATTCATTACACTTTAACATAATATTACCATACATATTGTCGAATTAATTTATCTTATTTATCTGCCCTATTGTTGCACCCAAGTTTTCGTCGTCATAATTTCATAGAATTATTACATCATTTTACAATTCGATTTTCTTGATTCTTTCGTATTTATTCACTTTTTAACATAATATAGAGTAGTTTTTCTCAAATTAATTAATCTCCAGTTGTCGTCCTAAATAATTTAACATAATATAGAGTAGTTATTGTCGAATTAAATAACCTCCAGTGGTCGCCCTAAATAATTATTTCAATCATTTTTGTCGCCGGTTTGTTTGTATATTTAATATCTCATTTGTAACCTCCGTAGTAATAAATATATTATTATACTAATATCCTTCATTCAGTGTTAGTTGTCAGTTTTCGTGTATCCTCATTTACATTTGTCGTTAAATTGCTAACTAACTCACAACAATGGACGCTATCGCAATCCTCAACTCATTCAAAGCTGATCTTCAGAAGGCGTACTATGACTTGGTATATTATATTGACACACGGATCAGTGCGCTGGACGAGGTCAATAAGAACAGGATCGGCGGTTGGACTACAGTTAGGAATTCTCGCCGTCCTTCCAACTACTATCACCCGGTTAGACCAACGACACATGCACCACCCCAACTCTTCACTCAGAATAGGTTTAGTGTGTTAGATGACATGTCCCAGTTTCCTCCCTTACCTTCTCGTTACACCCCCTCCCGTCCAGTACCCAAACCTGTTCACAAACCACGTACTGGTAATAACAGCCGCCCAAAACCACGTAAAGTGCTATCCAGAGATGAAGCAAACACTTCCACGCAGAAATCAAATGTGCTCATATTAGCTTATTCGCACGGTCGTCACATGTCCTCCGTTTTGCGTGGATTGCTTCCTAGCCAGTCTCCGGTTTCTTTAAACCAAACGCTCGTTTGACTGAAGTTATTCGAGAACTGGACACCTACACTAAAAAACTCACAGAGCGGGACACAGTAATCATTATAGGTGGCCAGAACGATATTAATTTGGGTGGTCATTTCAACTCTACAAAAACTAAAAATGGCCTTTCAGCACACAAACATAGTTCTCTCTAGCCTGCCTCCACGCTTCAACGTTCCACAAAATTAACCTCGCAAACATCTCCCTAAAACATCACCTGGCAGCAATAAAAATCACTTTTTTTATTTGCAACCACACCTGACTGCCAAGGACTTTACCCAGCACGGTTTACATCTGAGACCGTCTGGGAAATATCACTTCGGTTCTCTCTTAGTTTCACATCTCACCTCACATCATCCACCTGCCCCTTTCCCACTCCTACACTTCCTCCTGCTCCTACCAAATCTCCTCCACCTCCATCTGCTCGTACCTCATCACCATCTCCTATCTCCACACCCGTTTCTTCTCCTGACCCGTTCTTTCACCTACTAGTTCCTCATCTCCCACGTCCTCAACTATTCCTCCATTCACAACTCCTGCCGCCCCAATACAGTTACAACTTGCGCTCAGAAGTACAATGTGGTACTCGAAGATAATCCCGTGCGGGCTTGATCCGGAACTAGAAGCTGTACCAAATTCAAATCTCCCTCCTAAATCCAACATCGATTCCATTTCTCGTGAATCACAAACTCTTTGCGAAAATAAAATAATTATATTTCATTATAATATCCAATCCTTTTCAAACAAATTGACAGACATTGAAATTATGGACACGAAAATCCATTCGATTTGCTATGTCTCACAGAATATTGGCTTTCAACTAACAACATCAACGATCCTGCTATTTTTAATTATTATTTAGCAATTTCTTCCTGTCGGCAAAATTTTAAAGGAAAAAATCACCACGGAGGTACGTGAATCTACGTTCTTCTTCTTCAGTTGACTCTACAGTCCCATATGGACCTTCGCCTCCTCGACAAGCCTCCTCCATTTTTCCCTGTCTTTTGACGCCAACTTCCAGTTAATAATCCTGGCTTTCTTCAAATCTTCCTCCACACAATCCCACCATCTACTTCTTGGTCTTCCTCTTCTCCTCACTCCATCCAGTTGGCCATTTACCACCTTCTTTACAGTTCTGCTCTCATCCATCCTATTAACATGACCCAGCCATTTCAATCTACTTACTCTTATGTACGTGACAACGTCAGTATCTTGGTACAACTGCGCTATTTCGTTATTATACCGTACTCTCCACTGACCATTCTCCTTAACCCCTCCATAGATTCTCCTGAGAATTTTCCTTTCAAAGATTTTCAATCTTTCACATACTCCTTTTGTTAATGTCCATGTCTCAGCACCGTACATAATCACCGGTCTTATTAGTGTTTTGTATATCCTAATTTTGGTTTGGCGTGGCACGATATGGTTTTTAATTAATGGAAGTAGAGCAAAATATGCTTTATTAGCATTTGTAATTCTTCTATCTATCTCCATATTTATTTCATTTCTAGCTGTAAGCAACGTTCCCAGATAAATAAATTCTTGTACTACATCAAATTTATGTTTACCAATGATAATGCCAATGATGCTACATTAAACAACATCGGGGCTACACTATCTCCTTTTCTAAATCCTGTTTCAAGGCTTATTTCTTCCGATATGTTTACACCTGTTTTAACTTTAGCTTGGTTCTCTTCATTCATTAGCCTGCATATCCCTGCACATCCCATATTCTAGGTATTCCCATCTCATGCATCTGATCCCACATTTCTTCTCTCCAAATACAGTCGTAGGCGGACGTAAAATCGAGAAATAGATGGTGTGTAGTAATATTTCTTTCCCAACATTTGTCCAATGTCTGTTTCATGATACCTCTCTGGTCTATTGTTGATCTATCCGACCGAAATCCACACTGATACTCTCCAATCAACTCATCTACATATGGTTTGAGTCTATAACACACTATTTTAGACAACACTTTGTAGCCTGTGCAGAGTAAGGTGATGGCTCTATAATTGTCACACAACGTTTCATCCCCTTTTTTGTGTATTGGATTAATAATTCCACATTTCTATTCCCTGGGTATTACTTCCATTTCACAAACTTTCGTAATCAGTTGGTGCATAATTTTCATCATCGCATCCCCACCACATTTATATAATTGACTCTGAATTCCATCGCATCCTGGCGCTTTACCACTATTCAAGCTTGCTACAGCTTTTTTAATTTCTTGTACCGATGGTGGAGCTACGTCTGGTTCCGCTGTTTGGTATTCCCCATGTTTCTCATATCCCCTCATACTTCCATCCTCTTTGTACTGAAAATGATTCGCGTAGTACTCTGCCCATCTACTCGAAATTTTGTTTCCCTCCGTTAGAATTGTTCCATTATGCGCTCTAATGATTACTGCTCTAGGTTTGAATCCATTCTTGATGTATTTGACTTCCCTGTACCATTCTCTAGCTTCTCCGCAATTGTACTTTTCCTTAATATTTTCCATCTTACTATCCCACATTTGTCTCTTTTTCTTCCTATACAGCTTGTTACACTCCTTTCTTTTTCCTTTATATGTTTGTTCGTTTTGTCTTGTCGGTCTTCTCCTGTACTTTTCACACGCCATATTCCTTTCATGGAGAGCCTTTCCACATTCTTCATCAAACCACTCATTTCTTTTCGGTCTTCCCTCCTTCCCTAGCACCTTCCCCGATATCTCTACTATGCTTCCTCTTACATTTTTCCACACCTTTTCTACATTTGAATCATTCTCATTGATTTTCAGGAGTGCATTTTCTAGCTCTTTACAATATTTCTCCTTGTATTCCTTATTTTCTAATTTTTTAACATCCCATTTCCCCATTTCACTTTTCTTTATTTTTGGTGTCTTACTAACTTTCAAATTAACTTTGGCCCTTACTAGAAAATGGTCCGTTTCTATCTTTGCTCCCCTCATACTTCTTACATCATTTATATTCTTACAGTGTCTCCTGTCTACCACTACATGATCTATCTGACTCAAATATCGGCTGTCAGGTGATCTCCATGTCCCCTTGTGACATCTTTTGTGTGGATACCATGTATCTGAGACCGCAAGGTTTTTACCATTGGCTAGATCCACTAACCTTCTTCCGTTATTGTTAGTATTTTTGTGTATGGTATACGGTCCACATGCTGGTAGCACAAACCTTTCCGTGTCCACCTGGGCACTGAAATCCCCCAATATGACTCTCATGTCATGTGATGGTATAGTGTCGATGACTCTCTAATTCAGCGTAGAAAATCTCCTTTACATCATCCTCCTTCTTCTCTGTAGGAACATGAACAGATACAAATGTAACATTATAAAATTTCATCCTAAGTCTAATGAGACAAATTCTTTCATTTATTAACCTATAATCTATCAAACTGTGTTGTACCCTACCACTTAAATAGAACCCTGTGCCAAATTCATGTTTTCCTTCTTCTTTCCCACTATATACAATTGTGTATTTTCCTTTAGAGTCCACACCCTTCCCGATCCACCTAATCTCTTGCAGTTCACATATATCCATTTTAAACCCTGTCATTTGCTTTTCTAGTTCCTTTACCGCCCCCTTTCTGTATAATGTCTTAACATTCCAAGTTCCAATGTTCATTACCTTATTCAATTGCCTATTTCCGTCATACTTGGGAATCCACTTCCGAGGCTTCTGAGTTTTCCTAACCTGAACATTTTTTACAGAGATAGGGTGTCAACCTAAACCTAACCCCCTGAGATCCGGAGGACCAATGATTTTTGGTCGAGGTTTACTCCCCTAGGGGTGTTGGTTCCACTACACCTACAGAGACTCCCCTCCCCCTTGGTTTTCTGTCAGGGTTTCCTTCCCTTAGTCTATGTCTCCCGTTTTAAGGCGCCGGAGACTCGCCTTTCGCCTGTTCTCGTTAGCCACAACGCAATTTGGCCTAGGTAACCGACTCGCATCCGCTGCCATCTCCGATGAGATGGCGCAGAGTCGAGAAGGTACCCATGGCCATTAGCATCTCAGAATCTTGAGCTAAGGTTCGGAGAGACACACGCTGTGTTGCCCAAGGGTCTCCACTAGGAGGTGAGAATCAGACTTGACTGACAGAGCCATATTTAACGGGACATAATGCAGGCACTTAACGGTATACACTTATAGGCATTGTGTATCCCACAATGTATATCAGCCCATTGACCCCCGAATCTACGTTAGTAATGGTATTTTATCTTCTCCATTGCCAGGCTTCGAGAATTTTTGCATAGATAGTGTGTTCGAATTTTCTGCATTTAATCTGACCGACACTGTTGTTTTGTGTATTTATAGACCTCCTCAATCAGATCATGACATTTTTTTCGGAACTTCGAAATTGTTTTAAAACATATCACACATAAATGTGCTTAATCTATCGTTATATGTGGTGATTTCAACATCGATTCCTTGAGTACATCCGACTCTGCACATTCACCAATTAATCGATTCAAGATTCTTATCGATTCCTTCAACCTTATTACTACGATAAACAATCCATTCACCTCTACGGTTCTTCTCAAACATTGCTAGATCAAATTATTGTCAGCAATGGAATCTCGTATCTCTCTGTAGTGTTTATCGCTGGATACAGCGATCACCTTGCTCAAGTATTGACTATTAATAATAAACTAAAACCACTTAAAATCCTTTACAAGTTTTCAAGAGAATTTATTGACACAAATCAATCCATATTCATAAATTATTTGCATGAAGAAACATCGAAAAATGTTTCCAATTGCCAAAACACCGACGACAAATTCAATGTATTTATCTCAATATTTTTAAAACATTACAACGGTAGCTTTCAAATAAAACTCAAATTAATTAACACGAAGAAATACAATAGATGGATCACACGAGGGAAATGAATTTCTTCCAAAACGAACGTCGTTTATATTATCTTTCAAAACTCTATAACCAACCATACGAATTCCATGATTATTTTCGTAAATATAAGAATATTCTTCGAAAAGTAGTCTATGCAGCTAAAGTTATGGAAAACGACAGGTTGGTACTAAAATCCAACAACCGGGCGAAAGCCATGTGGAATATTGTTAAAAATCGGCCACCTGAAAATCGCGAATCAAACATTCCAACACTACACGATGGCAAAATCGTTTCAAATCCACATGACATCGCAAATTTGTTTAATTCTTATTTCTTAGAAGTAGGTAAAATATTTAAATTAATATCTCAAAACCAATGTCCTCCAAATATATCCACCCCCGTGCCCCATTCTATGTTCACTTCCGAAACTAACGCCAGTGAAATCATTAAATTAACAGTTCATTAAAATACAAAATTTTCAACAGGCATAGATGATATACTCGAATTTTTTGATAAATTTTCGTCACATGCAATATTAAATCCACTCATAAATATTTTTAATAGTTCTTTATCGGAAGGGGTGTTTCCTAAAATATTTAAGAGAGCTAAAGTGAAATCTTTACACAAGAAAGGAAAATAACTTAATATTGGAAATTGCCGACCAATATCTCTACTACCCACTTTCTCAAAAATCCTAGAAAAATTGTTCTATAAACATCTTCTAGATTTTTTATCAAAAAAAACATTCTCTCTGACGAACAGCACGGTTTTAGGAAATCCTTTTCCACTACAAGCGCCATATTTTCTTTCTTAAACGATGTTGACCGTGGAGAAAATCCTGTGGTTGTTTTTCTGGACTTATCCAGAGCATTCGGTGTCATCGATCACGGAATCCTCCTTACCAAATTGCATTCTTTAGGCATTCGTGGACTTCCACATCAATGGCTAACATCTTATTCAAAAGATAGATATCAACAGGTCGAAACATCCTATACTAAAAAATAAAATACTAGAGCGTTGTCTTTCAGAAACAAAGCCACTTATTTGCGGAGTACCCCAAGGTTCGATTCACGGTTATATACTATTTTTATTGTAAGTGAACGACATATCATAAACATCAGATTGCAAAATGGTTCTTTTTACTGATGACACTAATTTACTATGTAAACACGCCAACGCTCAAAAAGTTTTGTCTAACCTTTCGACTTGGTTCCATGCAAATCGTCTCATTGTAAACACTGACAAAACAGTGTCTATGTCATTTCACAATAGTATCACAAAATCTTTACCCCAGGTTTCTCTTTCTTTAAACGGAACACAATTAAAAAGTGTTATGAATTCAAAATTCTTAGGTCTCCATATTCAAGACAACCTCAAATGGAATTGTTACGTTGACGATCTTAATTCTCAATTAAGCAAATTGTGTTACGCATCCGAATCTTAGTTAACGCAGTTAGTCCACGTATTTCCCGTTGCATATATTTTGCAAACGTTTACTTCCATTTACGTTACGGCATTACCTTCTGGGGCAATTCCGATCAGAGTATTCAAACTTTCAGTATTCAGAAGTGGATAGTTCGGATAATTTGTAAATCTCATCCCCGAAACTCTTGTAAACCTTTATTCAAGGAATTAAATATCTTAACACTTCCCTGCATTTATATTTTTGAAACGATTCGTGTTTGTTAAGATCGAATTACTGAAGCACCACCCTTGCTTCATACGAAAGTCTCGTTCACGAACACAATACTCGCATTAGTAATAATATTAATCACCCTAGAGTGTCAACCACTCTTGCCAAAAAGGACTATATTATTCGGGAATCGTATTATTTTATTCCCTGCCCAGGAATATAAAAGATATTATGAAATTGAATCTCTTCAAATCCGCGATTAAAAACTACCTCCTGCACCAGTGCTTCTACAGTGTAAAAGAATTTATTGATTTTAATAAGACCTAAATCCGTCTTGTACTTTATCATAATGCTATAGTACTTTTTAAATAACTTATAACAATTTCAAAAACTATTTTCTTCCATGATTGTATTGTCTTATGGCACATTAGTCTTATGGCTGATTAGGCTTAATTTAGTTTGATGTGTACTCAACTTTGACACGGTTGTGTACATTAATATTGGCCAGGATTTTCCTCCGGTTTTCCTTTGGGTAGAAGCGGTTTTCTCATACAGGTTCTCTAGGCTTTTTATAAGGGTATGTTTATTGTAATAATAAATCGTGAATTTACTGTTTTTCAATTCTTTTGATTAAAGACTATACTCAGAATAATCTATAGGTCGATAATAATTTGTACATGTTTTTTTTGCGTTAAATTACAAACATATTGACATTGTATTAGTATTATAACTCGCAGCTAACTTTTTATCTTATCTAGGAATTGTTGCTTAAATTTTTGAATCCGCCTCTGCCTTAGGGTCCTTGATCGGAATTGATGGGATGGTCCCTTGCTTGCTTCCGGAGTGTAAATTAGTTTGTTGTCCTCCACGTGGTCATATGCAGTTTGTACTGTTTTTTTGACAATAAATTTAGTATTATTATTATATGTATATTAAATATTACATTCTTTGGCAACAAATTTTGGTTCTATTTTAACAATAATTTGAGAGTAATCTGCTGATTGATACATGAATAGATACATTTTAATCGGCCTTCCGAAACACCATAGTCCAACAGAATTTTTTATATAAGAATACTTCACTTGTCCATGTCGAAGCACAGCCAGTTTTAGAGTATTGGATTTTAATTCTAACAGAAGGTTAAGAGAAATTAAGAAATCGATCACCAGAAGTTCGCAGAACATAAAATCTTCAAACAATATTTTCGTCACAATCACATTAAATTTAACTATTTGAGAATATTTGATTAAAAGGAATGCCGGATAATTTCGGATAAATTACAATAAGTACTCACGAGCCAAAATAGGCAGATAGGAAGAATCATCATTTTCGTTTCTAGGAATGAAGTATGAGCAGCAAAATTGTTTCCGTTAAATTCACACAATGAGAAATAGTGCAAAGGAAAATTATTTTTTTACCTAGATATGATAATGACCTTGAATTGTAAATCAAGATAAGATGAAAAACCTTCCGTAAATGATAACTGACATGTTTAATGTTCAAGACTGAGTAAAGCTTCCGTTGTTCTTCTGATAAAAGCACTACTTTATGTTTTTTTCATTATTAAAATGTAAAAAGTTAACTCAACATTCAGACAACTTTCTCTTCATTATAAACCTATTGTAAGACACATTTGAAATGGAGAATCAAGTCTAGAGATTCATTCATATTATATTTGAGGTGAATTCTCAAATAAAATTTTTGAAGGGCTTCAAACTACAGGATAGTTTCCACATTTCATAATTTAATATTTCCCTCCATTTCAAGGTGACTAATTTAACGTGTTTTGTGTATCTACTTAACAGATTCAAGTGAGTAACAGTAGCATAACATCATTCTGCTGGAACAAACAACGCAGTTTCTCTATTTGTAACCTCATCACTCCGCCAAGGATTACATCTAGGACAGCATCGTTAATGCATGTTAGAACTATTCTTGTTTACTGGAAGAGCTCGCGCTGACTGGTCCAAAAAATCTCCTGCTCTCCCTTGAGTACAACCCTTTTAAAAGCATTCGATTTTATTCGTATAAAATTCGCATCAGACCAAACCAATCTTAATTGCTTTTTTTACAGACTTTTATTTAACTTTACTTGTTAATTCATGTGTTTGGGCTAAATCTTGCAACTGAACTTTAAACCAGTTCCCCCCAACCGATTGAACTGAAATTTGGCACACATATACAAACCCTCTGACAATGCAATATTATGATGTCTATTTCCAATTCAAACTTTTAAAAAGTTTTTTTTCTTTATAACGATTTTACTCCGAGGTAACTCGCGGCGAATTATTTCCGTGAAGCTTCCCTTGAAATACAATCCGTCTCTCTCATACAAGTACAACGCATTGCATAACATACGCTTCTCGTTTTAACTTCTTATCTTATTTCAATCGTTTCTGAAAAGATGTTTATGCTATCGGGAGGTTTATCTCACGGATGCTATATCGTTTATGCTATTTATTTATATTAATACAAATTTGTGTTTAAAATGTATTTTGAGTATTGTAATACCAATGAACAAACAAGATTAATTATTATGACAAATAAATAAACAAATTCGAATACAAAAAGTGTAAAATAAAATAATAAAGAAAAGACCTTTTTAAAAACAAGCTTTTATTTAAGCGTTGTACTAAAATGAATCAGATAAGTTAAGGTTTTGTTAAAATAACGCAATGTCAAATGCTAATACCCCCATACATTTTTCACATTAGTGGATCCTAATAAAAATAAACGCACTTACTGACTTTATCTCTGAAAATTATTTAATATTTTATGTTGAACTATTTGTTTTCAAAAAGCGTGTTGCGCGAATCGTAAATAAAATACATACATCGACAAGTAGTTACCAACCAGTCACTATCCAATGAAATTAATTGATATCCACTTTTATGAATATTTAATGTGAAATATGTATAGAGGTGTTAGCATTTGACATTGCATTACTTTAATAAAAACCTTAACTTAACTGATTCATTTTAGTACAACGCTTAAATAAAAGCTTGCATTTAAAAAGGTTTTTTATTTATTATTTTTCTTGCACAATACAGAGGTATTTTCTCCCACTATTCATTGATATCTGACGTTCCTCATTTAGTATACAAGAAGTTTCGGTCAACTGTTTTCACCTCATTGTAATTGAACAGACGTACTAATTTAATTACCATTTCATAAAAATGAAAATATTGCTAGTATTTATTCTATTATAGTGCGTATTAATATTACTAGTTTCAATTTTACTAATTGATTGAAAATTACATAATGCTTACAAACCAAGCAATTCTTTCTTGTTTTAATCAAATGCACCGCCTGTCTCTTTCAGTTCGCAACAAACTTCTCTCCGTGCAATTTTCTTTTTCCTCTCTCTCTCTCTCTCTTTTTTGTGGGACTTTACGGTTTGTCGACATCGAGGTCATTAGAGACCTAAAAACTTGTACAGGTAGGGAAAATGCAGTTACGCACTAGGGAGAGCCAACATGACTCTCCTCGCGTGTGGGACTCGCTGAATGACTCAACCATACCCACTAAAAACCCTCCTGAATTACAACTCAAATATCAACATATCTCAAATATCAACATATCTCATTTGAAAAAAAAAAAAGAAGAAGAAGAAGAAGAAGAAAAGGAAAGAGGAAAATGAAAGATACCCTAGCGTCGGGATCGAAAAGAACAAGAGGTGACCAAGGAAGGTCAGGCAAGAGAAAGGAAGAAGCCTTGCACAAGTAAGTGGAAGTAATGCCAGACTCAGCTCGGGGTCCCGTGTTTGCCAAACACGTACTTACTAGATGTAAGTCCCCTGGGGGGGGGGTTCAGTTTAAATCTGACGCAATTATCACATAGGGATTAGTTCTTTCACAATCGGTTTTGCTTGCACCAAATATCGAAAACAAACATTTTACTCAGTACCATTACTGGAACTGCAATACCGACGAGTATTTTCATGCCGAAAAAATTAAAAGTGGTGAATATTGTTATTACAACCGACTATCACTTACGACATCAAACTAGCATTATACGGACTTGGTGTGGTTCACGTAATATTAAAAATAAGTACGAAAAATAATATAACATAACAAATATGTCGACGCTGGTTGCATACTGGAATCAAAATGAGAAACCAGAGTTCTCATTCGAGAGTGGACACAGAAATAGTTTGGCGAAATTCCAGATTGTACTAAACCCATCTCAACAAATTTTACTTTATTCATCATGAATATGCCTTCGTCATAGAAATGAAGACCCATCCTGCAGACTCGTTCTGATTAAGGACCCGCTTCGCCTACTCCCTCGCGTCAATTCGACCGGTATCTTTCGTAATATGAACAGTTTGCTCAAATATTTTTAAATAGTGTGAATATTTGTAAATGATTTCAAATGCTCTAACTTTTAATGCGACTATTCATGGATTGTAACTTAGACAAGATTCATTCTAAAATTTTATATTATGACGTAAGATACAAAAATGCCATGATAATAATTGTTTTAAATAGATTAGATCACTCAGAACATTTGACATCTTTTCAAACTAACTTTAATTATTCTCGGTACGACTTCTTTAATAACGTTTATCATTCGTTGTTATTAGTATTTGAATATTCTCCATCACCTTAACCTGTTTGAACATTTCAACAGGTATATTAGCTCACGCTCACCACGAACGATCGTGAACTCCATGCCAACCCCTTGCTAGACATCTCCTGAAAACCATCTCACAACTAGCTGGTAAATCAACATCACATGCGAAAAACATCAAGCACAAAGTTAAAGATGTAGAATTTACACCCACTGACAGTCTCGTGAGTTTCGATGTCATCAACTTGTTCACCAATGTCCCCATTAAAGCAACTCTGGAATTAACATAAACCAAGATAGAAGATGATAGCTCCCTGAAGGAAAGAATAGAAAATACTATAAGACATAATAGAACTTCTAACCTTTTGTCCAAAAACCCCTTTCTTCAGAGACGGTGACGTCTACTACATCCAAAAAGCGGCCACGGGCTCTCCGCTCTCATTTGTAATACGTAGACGTACGAGAATCACCTCGTTTTCAAATAAACCACAGTGTACTTCAGACTAACAAATACGGGTCGATTATCTCCAATACTGTTCAAACCATCCAATGAGTCCAAAATAATCATTGCTCACTGCTTAGCTAACAAAGCATAGATTGTGAGCTCAGTTAACAACAAACTGAAGGAAGAACTCTGTTCCATCATAAAAGATCTCCACTCCAGAGGCTATCCATCACCATACCATGCGGTGTACAGGAGATCTTCAAACGCAAATCACTACGCGTTAAAGAACAGAAAGAGGTTATATAGGCACGATTAAAATCCCATACGTCCCAGGACTAGCGGAAACACTCAAAAGAATTGGAAACAAGTCTCAATTGGAAACTGTTTTCAGCTTCAGAACAACCCAACGGAGCAAAAAAACAAAGGTGAAACCAACGGTTGAGAATCAGAATGTTAGGGAATCTATATACAGCAAACTATCAGACCGTAGCAGGTCTTTACTCATACAATTAAAGAATACCAGAAAGTCGTAAGCCGTGCAAAAACCTTCAAGTCAAGATTGACAAACCACGCCAATGAAGACGGGCGTGAATCAAATGGGAAAAGG
This sequence comes from Laupala kohalensis, assembly GCA_002313205.1. Lineage (NCBI taxonomy): Eukaryota > Metazoa > Arthropoda > Insecta > Orthoptera > Trigonidiidae > Laupala > Laupala kohalensis. The sequence continues at coordinate 68,186 of NNCF01127224.1, forward strand.
TTTACCCCATAACCTAGGAAAGTTACATCACAATACGGAATATCAAGGAGATCGCTTCCATCCGCTTGGTTAATAAGAAAATCATTCAAACATCAACTGACATTCATCCCTTATGGATGTCAATATTGAAAGTACAAATACACAGAGAGTACAAGTAGTCCAGATATATGGTAGTTTGGCGGGGAAATATATAGACGTTCCTTATGTTTTCGGGTGTGCTGAATTCGATTTTCAACTTTGCTACCTCGTAATCCCTGTGCGTTTTGAGAAAAATTCGAAAAAAGCTCTCGTTTTTAGTTTTTTGTTTATAACTCGAGAAGCACGCGCTTCTAGGGAAAAGTATACGTATACAAAAATAATGTAAATTAAATTTCCTGCAAATGAAGTCTTAACGGAATTGCAGTCCGATGAATAGATATCACGCTAGAGCACGGGGAATATTGACCAAAATTTTGAAAAGAACCCCTAAAACCTGTCTTCCTCATGTTATTAGCTTACAAATCGAAAATTACACACTTTTAGAGAACATACATAATAAAACATGGAAATATTGCCAGTCACATTCTTCTACTGGTACGTATAAGTTTCCAGAAAAATTAATAGAAATAATAGTACTGGAAAGGAGAAAATCTCATTGCAAATTAATCAACTAATTAAATTTATTAGTAATTATTTTTGGTAGTTTGTGTATACATATTAATTACATGATAAATTATTTTAAACAGGATATTGTGAAAGTTGAACTGACATGTTGACTTGCGCCTAAAATGTTCGACTGACGAAAAATACACTACAAATAAATAATTAATAAATAAACTTTATTGTCAAAAAAGCAGTTACAAACTTCGTATGACCACGTGGAGGATAATAAACCAATTTACCCTCCGGAAGCAAGTAAGGGACCATCCCATCAATTCCGATCAAGTGCCCTGAGGCAGAGGCGGATTTAACATTTCAACATACTCCTAACGATAAAAAATAGTTCGACAATTGTTATAGTATTAACCAACAAATATTGTATTTAAAAAAACACAGAAAACTCATTTCACAAGTACGTTTTATTATCAAACTATAAATCATTCGGAAAGTATTGTTGATAATTCGTAACCATTAAATAACACTAAATACGCTAATAATTATTTCAATTGATGCCGCCCCTAGGCAAGAACCTAGCGAGTCTTTATAAAAAATCCACCTCTACCCGAAGGAACACCGGAGAAAAACCAAGTCAGGATGGGGTTACAGAATTAATGTACACAACCGTGCCAGGGTTGAGGACATATACAACTAAATTTATATGAATAAGACATAATACAAGCATGCAGGAAAATAGTTTTGAAATTGTTAACAGATATTTTGAAAGTACTACATTAATGACGTGATAAAGTACAAGACGGCTTCAATTTTTATTAAAATCAATAGATTCTTGTACAGTGTAGAAGCATTGGTGCAGTAGGCAGTTTTTAACCGCGGATTTGAAGAGATTCAATTTCATAATATCTTTTACATTTCTTGGGCAGGGAATTAAATAGAACGATTCCCGAATAATATAGTCCTTTTTGGTAAAGGGTGGTTGACACTCCAGGGCGATGAATATTATTATTGCGAGTATTGTGTTCGTGAACGAGACATTTTCGTATGAAACAAGGGTGCTACAGTAATTCGGTCTTACACACACGACAGTTTCATAAATATAAATGCAGGGAAGAGTTAAAATATTTAATATTCTGACCGGAATTGCCCCAGAAGGTAATGCCGTAACGTAAATGGGAGTAAACGTTTGCAAAATATACGCAAAGGGAAATACGTGGACTAACTACGTTAACAAAGATTCGGAATGCGTAACACAAGTTGCTCAATTTGGAATTAAGATTGTCAACGTGACAATTTCATTTGAGATTGTCTTGAATATGGAGACCTAAAAAGGTTTAGCGTTGGCGTGTTTAAGTAGTAAATTAGTGTCATCAGCAAAAAAAACCATTTTGCAATCTGATGTGTATGATATGTCGTTCACATACAATAAAAAGAGTATAGGACCATGAATCGAACCTTGGGGTACTCCGCAACTAAGTGACTTTGTTTCTGAAAGACAACGCTCAAGTATTTTATTTTTAGTATAGGATATTTCGACCTGTTGATACCTATCTTTTAAATAAAAAGTTAACATGAAGCCTATGGTTTTGAACTGCCGCGAGAAACTTGGGTGACTCTCAACCACAGATATTAGATTAGACAGGACTGACCACGGAAGGACAAAAGAGACAATGCATAAATGGGGTTGGCCACAGGTGAGTTTTGCGAGTGTGAAGTTGTGCATACGATCCATCACTTCGTGGAAGAATACCAAGTTTACCGATACGATGGCAGTGTGACTTTTTTTTTTACAAGTGTTAACAAGACGCTAACCTGGATCAGTGAACTAAATATCAATATCTGACGTCTCTGCTGTTCCCGTGGGTTCATTTTATATTGTATTCTACTAGTGTGTTTTTGTTTTCTAATTATGTGCTTATTATCTGTATATTTTTATTGTATACGTTTTGTGAATTATCTGTACAAGTGTTTGGGTTCAAAGTCTCTCGTCAACTCATACGAAATATAGTGGTTAGCGGAATGGTCCGCGAGAGTATTTTTGCAGATCGCATTGTAATATTGGTTTTAATTTAACTTTTAATAATTATAAAACAGAAATATGTTAGAAGTAAAGAGACATCACCTAAGAATACTGGTGAATAATTTTCGTAAATTGTAAAGATTTTCTTTAAAGAAATTATTTGTTTATAGTTTTTTTCAGTTAAAGATGAAAAATCATGTAATCTCATAGGGGTCATTCTACAAAAATTGCCGTCTACATGCTATTTTCTCAAGAAATAAAAAATTGAAAAAAAATCCCAGTGGTTGACATTACTAAGTCACAGTAACCAGGAAAGTGGTAACACACCCAAGTGGACTATCTTTTGAGCTACAGTTAAAAGTGAAATTACAATTTTTTTGTGCTTAGATATTGTATTACACTCACATGTCTAGATTTATAAAAATACTATTTCAAGTTTTTATAAAATTATGAAAAGTTAAGATTTATGCCGTAACTCTTAGAAGTATGCCTCAGACAGTCCAGGAGACAAAGTTTTGGGGTATGTGTGAATTATTTTCAAGTATATCTTTTGGATATTTAAAAATTTTATGAATAAGTAGAAGTAGACCATATGCGACAAATGAGCTTTAAAACTTTTTTCTATCAATAATCTGTCTCAAAACACTACTAAAGGGACAAGAAAGCTACATTTTTTGTAGAATGACCGATAAAAGACTATGTTGAAATTGCAATAACTAGTAAATTTCTTGTGACTTTGCCCACTAGTTAAAAGTCAAAACACAAACAAATACATAAAATTTTATTAAAATTTAACATATTTTAATTTACGTGAAATGCTACCTTAACTCTGAGAGGGCAAAGATATTTTAGTCCTGTCAAGGGTCAAGAGGGGTACTAAGAGGACTACACCTAAAATTTAATTCACAGGTGAGATATGTTCATGAAATGAACTTTAAAGGTCGATGTCATGTTTTGTTATATTATAACTCTTTTTAATTTTTTAAATTCAAAATCATGTATGACCACGAGTTTTTTCACTTGCCCATTGCATATCAGTTTCATGTCTTTTCTTTGACATTATCCTCCCCTTTTGGGGGAAGAAGCACAAACATAAACTTCTATTTCATAGTTGGTTAAGATTCACTCTAATTATGAATTCATTTGTATTAAGATTGTTGTTGAATAAATGGTCCTAAATTGTTGGTTACAATTGCTCACGTTCTAACTGAGCTTTTAAAGAAAATGCAATTAAGGACAAGTTCTTTTAAGTTTCTACAGATCTCCGTGCTACTCAGAGGAGTGAAAAAGGACACCTTCAGTTGCACAAACGGTATAATTCCCAGCTTCCCCTTAAATATTTTCCCCACTCAATAGAGATGCATCATAACGCCAGGTTCCAGGAAAGACAACAAAAGGAAGTGGAAAATAAGAGAAGGGCTGGGTGTTCAACACATTGCATCCCGAAAGTAAAACAAATTTTAAATTAAAAAATAAATGTTCGTTTGAGCTATCCTTTTTCCCCTGTATACAAAATATAAAATACCATTGCTTCAGCTACAAACATCACTGAAGAATCATTAATTTAAGAAATATCATAGAAAAATAGTGTTGGGGTCAAAATGTACCCCACATAGCCCTTCTAGGGTTAACCCTAGGAGGATGAAGATATTTTAGTTCTGCGGAGGGCCAAGAGTATAAAACAAACCCCCACCTTAAAATTAGTTCAGGGTTTGACATTCTTTAATATTTTCGTGAAATTAACTTTAAAAGTTTATGAAATATTTTGTTGTGATCTAGCTTGTTTTGTATATTTATAAATGTGAATGAAAACGAGACTCGAATGCATCCTTATCTCTTATTACCATTAGCAAAACATTCATTATCACCAGCAAATTGGTATTACTTTTTTCATCTCTTCTTTGACATTATTCTCCTCATCTATGGAAGCACAAACATACACCTCTACTTCCTCATCAGTCATAAGTGCTCACACCTTGGTCATGATCTAATAAAGCTTTTGTAGAGAACACAGTATCTACAAAACAACACAATAAGGGGTAAGCAAGGACATCATTTCAAAATGACACAAAGCTCTCCTTTGATAAAATCTATTTCCCAAATCAACAGAGATGCATTATGATAATACCTGGTTATGCGACATGACAAGGCTAGTAGAACTTATGTACACAGAGGGTTAGATGGGTAAATTTTCTATTCTGAAAGGAAAACCAATTTTAAAATGAAAGATATTGTTCATTTTGAGCTAACCTCTTTTCCTCTTACACAAAATACTCCAGAAGTCAGCTATAAAAAAATCCCACTGAAGTACCATTTATTTTAAAAAATATCATAGAAAAACAGTGCTGTGGGACAAAATGCACAATACATAGCGCCTTCCCAGGATTTATGAACAAAATTGAAATCAGTTATATCCTAATGTTTCATATTAAGCAGAAAATTATTTCAAAATGTGTTAAGTAGAAGCATGGATGTTTTATAGCTAAAGGAGAAATATTAAAATAATAAATCATTACATTTTTCTTCATTCAAGAGTGTTTAATTTAGGTATCAGAACAATATGAATTTTTATTTAAAACTACACTCAAATTTTACATCACTGAAGTTGGGTTAGGTATAAGAACATAAGTACTCTAGATGCATTTATTTTGTTTGCTGAGGACCCTTACCCTCCCAATTCCATTTCTGGCCAATCACAAACATTTTGATATGAAGGAGCAGGGAAAATATCATGTATACAGTACAATTGTGTCAAAATTTGTATTACAATTATATACAGTTTATAATTTGAATAAAATATTGTACTCACAGAGCAGGAAAGTTTATTTAATGATACATAAAATGAATAAGTGCAACATTTCTTTTATTTATATGTATATACAATTGTAATATTCACAATACCACATTGAATATATATATATACAACATTAATATTTGATAGCTTATGATAAGTTCTTTTTCTACAGAAATATTTACACACATTAACATCGAAATGAAGTAAAACTAGTTCATTCCTATTTATACCATTACTTTTTCAGTAAACAACACCAATATCATAACACGGAATGTTTAACATGAGATTATTTATTTAATATCCAATCACCATTACCTAAATTATTTCCAGCAAACTTACCAAATTTTTCAAAATGATTACTTCATGTCTTCTGGATTGAACATTCCCTGTAACAGAAAATTAGTAATAAATTTTGCACACAAATAATTCTTTTAAAATTGAACAAAAATGATCAAAAGCTTTCACATGCTCTAGTATAAAATTGGGGTGATATTTGCTCATAAAGTACAGAAATTTATTGCGATCAACTGTTTTTCAATCATTTTTACAAACTATTTTTCAATTATCAGAAATCCTTTCCAATTCCTTCATTCAAAGAATGGTTAGGTGGAAGAATCTCACCATAAAACAAACAATAAATAACATTTTTTTGTAAATAAATTTATAACATTTGCTCCTTGACCTTAATTCTTACTAGAAACATATCAAATAGGGTTTAATTCTAATCTTTCACCCACTTCCCAATATTGGGGAAGGCACCTAAATCATCTATTTGGATTATTTTTTCATTTATAATTTTTAATTTTAAGATATTCACTTAGTATTTATTTTATTCATTTTTTTATCCTTTAGTGGTGACCTGAATTTTTGTTACATTACTGGTGACATCAGTCTGAGACTGTGTGTGTGTTTTTAGTTTTTATTTTGACCTACTACCAAAATATTAACAAATTAGACATTACAGTATGAGGACATTTTTAATGAGTAAAATAAAACAACACTGCAATAATAATTAACTCACTACTATAGTTACAACATATAATTATAAAAATAAAAACTGAGTGAACTTTTTATTCTGGAAAGGGAATGATACTTTTCGTGTCTCAACAGGTTTTCCCATAAACAACATGTTTTCCTACTTTTATTACAAATATTGAGTTCAGGTTAAAAGTACTAGAAAAAATTATAAAAACTGTGTTTTTATAAGTTCATAATACAAAAAAGTATATAATATGAATATTTTCATACATTCTTAAAATGTAATAACTATTTTAAATTCTTAAAAATTCTGTTTTTTGCTTTTTTACACATACACTCTGTGCCTTCTGGCAAATTTTCTCATGTATATGTTATAATAAAAACACATTATGAATTTTAGACATTGTTGCATTTTCTTCCTAATTAACAAATTTATGATCATTAAATATAATAATTAATAAGTATTATAAAGTAACGCATATTATACTAAAATAAAATTTAATTTGCCTTATAGTAAATTAATATTCAGTACATTAGTGGAAATGCCAACGTGACGGACCATAGGCGCAAGTGGTGCCAATTGTCTAAGGAACCATAATATTTGTATAACATAAAAACATGAAATGCTATAACATTGCACGCGTAGTAAACAACTCCAAACTGCTCTTGTTACAGCTTCTCAAGAAGATTCCCAGTTACTTCCAGAAGATTAGTTTTAATCACAAATAATGACACTCGGTTTGAGAGACAGTACTTCATCACTGGAGAGTTAAAAAAAAATTTGCCTTCATTCTATTAAGTTGAATAAAATAAAATTTGATCTGTTGTTGTTCATAGCTTTCTGAAAAATCTTCCTTACATCACAAGTTTTTTGAGCTCATGTATTAAGAAATAAACAACTTGCATGTTGATTGACTATTTTCAAATGCAAAGTTTTATAAATGACAAATCAAATCTGATTTCAAGATAATCAAAATACATTTTATTTATTATATACAGAATGACCAAATGAAACCATTTCAGAAATGGTTATGGATAATTTTTAGTAGACTAAATAATTACCTTTGCTCTGCGTAATATAGAGTCTTTATTAGCATCGTAGGGATGATCTTTAGATGGTATCTCAAGTATTGCAGGAACAGGCGATGTATGAGCATCAATAGCATGTCTTATCATTTCAGCAACCTACAATAACAGAAAAACATACACAAATATACAATTTTCAGTAGCTCTCTCAAAACAAAACGACTAATGAAAATGATGTGTATTATTTACATTCTGATTGATTAGGATGATGTCGATGTCATCCCTTTTAATGAATCGTTTGAATACATCCTCTATTTCTCCAACAGGTGTTTCTAGAAGCAGAATTAAACAGTTAGTAACATTTGCAAAACAATATACAGAAAATATGTCTGTTACACCACCAGGAACTGACCAGAAATTATATCACTAAAACAAATTGAAAATGTAAAATTAATCTTAAAAGAGGCAACAGTAAATCCATTGTAACAGTTAGTAGTAAAGTTATAAAATAATATATTACGACTTAATATATTAGATTATAAGTTTATTGTCCTCCATGTGGTCATATGAAGTTTGTAACTGCTTTTTTGACAATTTATTTATTTACTTATTTAATAAGTTACTATGAGGAAATCAGCAATACTCTAAAAGAAGCTAACTGATAAAACCTTCGTGGACAGTGATGGATCTTTTGGAGTCAAGACCCCGTCAAAATGAAAGAAAAAAATGTTAATCAACAGGATTATCTCCACAGTCAAGAGAATTGGTTACATCATTAAAAAAAAGAAAATATGGTGCTGTTAGTTCAAAGGGATTTCCTGAAACTGCACTGATCATTTTGAGAGAACATTATTATGAAATAAGAAGCCTAAAAGTCACTTATAAAAAGGTTTTTCCAGGATTTTTTTAGAAAGTCAGCAACATGAATATGGGTCGATAGTTTCCAACATCATGTTTATTTCCTTTCTTGTGCAATTATTTCACTTTAGCTTTCTTTAATGTGCCAGGAAACACACCTTCTGATAAGGAAATATTGAAAATATGAGTAAGTGGATTTAATACAACACAAGATGATTTTATTATAAATTCAGGTATATAATCTATTCCTGCAGGAAATGTATTTCTTAATGAACTTGTGACACTCATAACTTCACTAGCGTTAGTTTAGGAAGAGAACATAGAATGCAGTATGTGGGTGAATGTATTTGGTGGACATTGATTTTGAGTTACTGATTTCAATGTTACCTACTTCTCAGAAATACAAATTAAACAAAATAGTGATGTCCTTTAAATTTGATACGACTTTGCCATCATCAAGTAGGGAAATGTTTTCTTGGCGGTTTTCTGAAGCAGACGTGTAATTTTGTACAATTTTCCACAAGGTCTTGGTCTGGTTGCTCGACTTTAGTATCTGCCTGTCATTTTCTATTAGTTGCATCTAGACCGCATTTCTAAGAATGGTCTTATACTTACAGAATAATCATGAAAATTCATGTGGTTTGAATCCATTCTGAGTTTTTTTTTCTTTTTTGGCTATTGGCATGGCTTACAAGAACAAAATTGTCGTGGAAATGTAACAAATATAAAAAATTCCATAACAAAGTGTCTTGCACTTTTCTTTATAAATTAAATGATAGAATTATTAATCTTGAGCAATTAGTAGATTGTGGGTGATGCATAAAGAACTGAGTTAATTGAAATCCTTATTGGAAGTAAGGTACTCCTCTCAACAACTTACGTTTATCAACTACCAGAAAGTTTGGTTGCCGATTCTTGTTTATTTCTCCAATACCCCCCAAAAGAAATCCAACGCAAGTGTCCTAAAAAAAAGTAGGCAAGAGAATATTTCATTTTAATAATATAAGTCATAACAGAATAGAAATGCCATGAGTTATTTGATACCTACTTCATCTCCAATTACAGAAACGAGTTTCCCTTTTGCAGCATGTAAAGCCATAATAGCGATTAAAAAATTAGTAGGGCACAGCGATTAATGTGCTGGTTTTATTTATGTTCAGGCAACGCCTTCTGCTGCAAAAGATGCACTACGCTCTTGCTATGCTCTTCTCTCAACCACTCACGCAGCACTCACGACTTCAGTCAGCTGACTGCATTGCCAACTTCTGAAGAATTTACGGAAACTTAACACTAGTGGTTAGCCGACTGTTTTTATATAACAGCATTTAAAACTGTACAAACTTCTTCAATGTATTGATAAAAACTAAATCAAAATGAATTATACATTTTAATCCTTGGAAAAATTAGGTTGATTGGGGGAGTTTTGCTGAAAAAATAAACACGTACCAATTCGGAAAAGCTGATGAGTTTGAATGTCAGTGGAACAGACTGGTATAGTAATTACTCCAAAAATTTCCTATACTGGCTATTTTATACTGACTTTAGTCTATATACAATAATTTCTTAAACTCGAGTTATGTAACTTTAAATAAAAAGCACAACACATATTCTGTAGTGCATATAAACCAGTGAATGTACTATAATGACTTTTAACAACACCGCTGCATCCAGAAAGACGGTGGGTAGCGACCACTTTTGGATGCCAGACAGAAGGTATAATTTACCACCAAGAGCGTAGCCAGGGAGGTGCCTAAATGTTTTGATCAATTAGTATATGAAGGATTTAAATAAAAATATCAGTGTCATTATTCATATTTTTGCAATCTATGTAATTAATACTCAATATGGGTTTCAATGTTCATAGATCAAGCATTAAATTATTTTTAAATTAAATTGCTGTTTGCACTTATAGTAAGTTCGCTCTTACGTATAATAAATAATTTTAAGTGTTTTTGTCTGGCCGAGACACGGTTTTTGTCTGGTAGAAAAATATAACACAGAACTTTGGCTTCTCAGCACTCATCATAGATTTAATTGTTTTTTGTTTGTTTTTTTGTTGAAAGCGCATCAAATTACAATGAATGAAACTTAGCTTACTTAACTTTTAATAAAAATATTAAAACATATTGATTGTCTTAGTAAATGATTCAGATAAATATGCCCATTTTTTATATTAGACAATCACAGGAATACTATTGTTGACATTTTCACTTACACATACATTTGCAGGAAAAAGAATAGAAGTTTTTCAAATAGATTTATTCCAAAATAGTTATTTACAGCCAACGTTTCGGAGATGCAGGATGTCTCCTTCCTCAGGACCAGATGGCCACATGGTTGTCAACTTTAACAATGGAGGAAGATCATTACTGAAATAATAATTATAAATTTATTGTCAAAAAACAGTACAAACTGCGTATGACCGCGTGGAGGACAACAAACTAATTTACTCTCCGGAAGCAAGCAAGGGACCATCCTACCAATTCCGATCAAGGGCCCTAAGGCAGAGTGGATTCAAAAATTTAAGCAAAAATTCCTAGATATGATAAAAAGTTAGCTGCAAGTTATAATACTCAAGAATGTCAATATGTTTGTAGTTTAACGCCAAAATTTACATGTACAAATTATTATTGAACTATAGATTATTCTGAGTATAGTGTTTAAGAATTGAAATAACACTAAATTCATGATTTATTATTACAATAAACATGCCCCTAGACAAAGTCTAGAGAACCTGTATAAGAAATCCACCTCTACCCGAAGGAAAACCGGAGCAAAACCCGGGCCAGGGTGGGATCGTATTCTCAGTTTTCATGTAGAACTTATCGTATTCTCAGTTTTCACGTATATTTTTTGTGGGACTTTAAGGGCTCGTCAACGATTTATATTATCGTTCCAATATAAAAAGTAATTTAAAAAAATCTTTTTATGATTTGATATTTGTATTCCTTGATACAGATGGATATAAGAACGTATTTTACTGGTAAGTAAACTGAAAATTTTCATGTTCTTAATAACCTCATGTTTTTAATAGTATTTAATGTTCATTTTCATTTAACAGAATGGTGTGTGTAAAGTATTTCTGTTGCGCTTTTACACTTAAATTTATTAACATTTATAATTACTCATATATAAAAATATAAAACATTTCAGAAAACCAAAAAAGAAAATTAAGTGAAGATGGTGAAATTGATAATGGGAAAGGAAAGACAAAACCAGATACTATATTATCAGATTCTATTGGAGAGCCTTCTTCCAGTGATTCCATTTTGCAATTTAATGAAATCACTAGTTTCTGACAATTGCAAATATGATCTAGGCTCAGGTTGAACTATCTTCCCAGATGACAGTAGAAGAGAAAAAAAATGTTATTACAACGTTGTTGGATTCCACCTGAGATTTATGACTTTTCTAAAGATGCCAATGCTCAAGTAAGGAAATTCAGATACAGTTGACTGCAAACTTTCTCTCCTTTGCTTCAGTACTCAAAATCGCTTAAAGGTGGACTATGTAAAAATTGTATGTTATTTCCACCACCTACAAGTACAGTTCAGGGTGTTCTGGGAGCATTCATTATGAAATCTTTCACACGATATAAAAATTTACAACCACAGCAAGAAACATGCCTTCAGTCAATGACATAAACGCAGTTAGTAATGCTAAAGCCTTCATGGAAAGTGTTCCTGTTAATGTTAAGGTATTCTATTATTATAAATAAAAATAAGAAATATTTTTTCTATGGATTATATTTATGGACATATTTTATATTCCAGGTATTACATGGTCACAAAAAAATAATCGAAGAAAACAAGATAATTTTGTAATCTATAATATCTACAATAACTTTGTGTGGTACTCATGTTTTGCCTCTTAGAGGAAAAGAAAATCAGGGTGGTGTATTTCAAGACTTAATTTTAGGATTGATGCAGGTAATGAAAAGCTGAAGATTCATTTTGTTGAATCTTACAAGAAAAAAACGTCACATATATGTCTCCTCGAATCCAAAATGAAATTATCAGTTTGTGTGATAGTGTTATCAAAGATAGCATATTGTAAGAAGCAAAACAAAAAAAAAAAAAGCGAATGACTACAGCATACTGGCAAATGAATCTGGTGATATATCAGGGAAGGAGCAATTATCTATCGGTTTAAATTCTTTTGACAAAAAGAAAATAGAAGTTCAGGAGGAGTTTGTAGAGTTCTGCTTGTGATGCTAACACAATTGCAACAGCTATTGATGAGTTTTTGCAAGAAGCAGGACTTGATCAGGAAAAATGTGTAGGTCAAGGTTACGATGGCTGGTAAAGAAAACGGAGTACGGCAAATTTTGTGAAGAAAATATTTTTAAAAAGCCATATTTTTCCACTGTGCATCGCATAAACTCAATCTTGTGGTGAATGATTTGAACTGTGTTCCAGAAATACGCAATACGGTTTCCATAATCAAAGATATAATATTTTTTTAGAGAATCAATGTTGAGAAGAAAATATGCTCCTAACCTCCCATTGTTTTGCAAAACCCAATGGTCTCATAAAAATAAAAGTATTGCAGTTTTTAAAGAACATTTTATGAGTATTTTAGAAGGGTTAGAAAAATTATCGCTGGAGGGAAATGTAAGCACAAGAAAGTTAGCATTTCAGTTGAATGTTTCAGCAAGCAAAGGTCAATTTTTGTTTGCTGTAATTCTGATATCAGAATACTCTGCTTTGTTTGAGTCAGTAGTGAATGTCTTGCAATTAAAAAGCGTGGACTTACTCCAATGTTTGGACCACATCAAACAAATCACTGATGTTATAAAAAGTCACTGTAGTAATATAGAGCATGTTACTATGAAACTTTTGGAGAATGCCAACTAATTGCAAAAAATGGTGTAGAAATGACGATTGCTAGATTACTGCAAGATAAATATCCCCAGCTAGTAGTCTTCTGGAGTACTGTAAACGATCTTTAGTCATCCCTCATTTAGATTCCCTATTGTCATCGTTGGAACAACGATTATCAGATAATAACACTTCTGCATTTTCCCTTTTCAAATTACATCCTATTATGTTGCAGATAGCAGTTGAAGAGTTCAAAACAAAATCAAAAAAATTACATCTTTTTATAATTTACACGCATTTGATTTTGAAGCTGAATTGTGGTATACTATGTGGAAAGGAAAGCACTTCAGTAGAGAGCAGCTGACGGAAGTGAATTTTGTACATGTAAAATAAGATTACGTTTCAAAAAAACCATTGAGAACTCTGGAAAAAATTCCGCATCAATTCTACACTTCATTCAAATAGTATTCTACTCTAAGAGTTCGAAGAGAATAATTGAAGGACTTGACAAAAATATTTGTGATGCGTAAATACAGAAATTAATATTTCTAGAGTAATTTAAAAACTGGCGGAAAGTGACTTAAAAACCACTCAGAACTTGTTTAATGGTCCACAGAAAGAAGTCATAATAATGGCAAACTCGAAACCGCTTGGGGCCAATTCACCATTCTCACCCCCTCACATTTAAACATATTGTAACGTGTGCAATAAAACATTCAACAATAACGGTATCTGGCGTAACCACGCCCGTTCGCCAGGTTAACCCTGGGGGCAATCGTCATGGGCATAGAATCGGTTTCCAGGGGAAGGGGGGAGATATTCCGCAAGGGGTATCGGCGGTTATTCGACTCACGCTGGCGGGGAAACGATCAGAGAACCTTTCTAATAGCGAGGGATGCACTGTGTTCCACCGTCTTGAGTGCACTCTACTGGGGGATGAATCCTCTCCTGATCCCAGATACCACTGGGTAAAGGGAGCGGACGCCCTGGGTAGGCGGAGTCGACAACTACGGTCTCGACGGTTACCCACCAAACGTTCGAGGACCGGGAGGTTCCGTAATATGGGGAGAGGACTCGTCCTCGGTGCAACTCCTTGCGGGGTGGATTGCCCCCTGGTGGGCTCACACCCTTGCCAATGGAGAGGTCGTCCAGTGGACCACTGCACGAACGACTGAGACCCCAGCACGTCCCGTACACAATCTCACAGCGGCGGGCAAAGGATGGGGCGCTGGTTTTTTTTTATTAAAGTGGTATGCGCGAGTCCTAGTATCACTCAGTACTTTACATCGAGTAGGCGAGCAAGGGGCGTTAGTCCTCAGGCGGTCCACAAGACCATCTGCGCCCCTTAATTGGTTTGGACTCTGCCGGATAGTGGTTTACCCACCCGTGGTCACGAAAGTTTCCGATCGGTGAGCAGTATTGCTGCTCGGTTACTGTTGTACAGAAGCGATAGGGAGGCTAGCTAGGCGTCTCCGCGTCCACTACAACGGATATTGGAAGGTCTGATTCCTCGGAATCGGACCGGTGTTATCGGCATTTTCCGGAGTCGCGCTCCATACTGTCTGGAATTAATTAAGGAACTAAAAACTATGAAATAACCTCGAGTAGAATAATTTTTCTTAATAAGGAAATAAACTTTAAAATAGCTGTTACTTTTAACTCAAAATAACAAAATAGTTACTTAAAAATTATAAATTTACATACGAAAAATTAAGATTATACATACAAATGGACTATTTTACCATCAGAAACCTGCAATTGATGGTTATAAGAGAAACATTAAATTACATTAATTTTATATTGAAATTGGATTAACTTTACAACACCATCAGTTCATATCGGTCTTCCATTTTACTTATCTTACATCTCAAGTGGCTTTGAAGTGTATGAGGAACAAATACAAAATCATTTACCAAAATACATACCTTTATACAGAATAATTTGAAACTGTTAATCTTCAATATTTTTTGGCAAAAAGTTAAAATGTTTGGTGCCTAAAAATACATGTTTTGAAACAAATGATTTATTAACTCATGGATTAATAAATATCTGTTGAGTTGTCCTCCAATTATGAGTTATTATGTCCTATATTTATTTATTTTTTATTGGCATTCCTTCTAAATGTTTTCTTTCATTAAAGGTTTACTGCACTTCAATATGTTACTATTTATTTTTAAAATTAAGTTGTAAAAAAAACACTTGATTTTAAAATAATTGAAATTGATCAATTTTTTTGCTAACGAGTTTGTCTACATTATTTAAGTTTTTTAATTTTCTTGTTGTTTATTACTTTTTTATTAATAGAATATGTTTGTGGAGTAAAAACCTCCAAGTGTGGTGACAGTGAAAATATAGCCTGTGCAATCAAATTACATTTTCCTGTATCGTTACTACTTGTAATTCTTAATTGCTTTACTTCCACTTTAAAAACTCCAATAAAGATAATTTTAAAATGTTATTTCTTTAGAATAATTGTGAATCTTCATCTTGAGTAGTATTCAAATCAGTAATTTAACTTCAATGTGAAAGAAAGATTCATGAATTATTCTATTATAAAAGTCTTAATTCATTTATTTTTTCATATATGTGTTAATGCAATTGTTCAATTTAAAATGTGTTATTGGGAATATAATTCCATTTTCTGTAAAATTCATACTCTTCATTAAAACACAAAGTATTTACAAAATTCAAACATCCTAGTATTGCATTAAGCAGACAACTATAAGATCATAAAGCTCCTCCACAATTCTTGATACTAATAGAAGTTTCAAATTGGAAGAAAGAAAATAAACAACTGAAATCCACGAGTCTAATTGAGACGTTCGATATCTTGGTCTTTGATATATTTTCGACTTATCGAAGGTCTTGGTCTAATCTTCTCCAGCACTGCGGGAAGGGTCACATGAACTATTTCCCTATAACTTCACGGATTACAGGAAAAAAAAAAACAATGAGACCCTCTTTCGTATCGACTCCTCTCGTCACGAACCAATGCGATATCGCTGTCAGCGTTATGAGCATCTTGGAAAAAACTGTCAAGACACCGAAGACACTTGCAGCCATTATGGTGACCGCAATGATCACGGGAAGGAGTTACTGCATTGTGCTTGTTGCATGCGAAAAGGGAAATATTCAAATCATTCAATACGGGATGTTAAATGTACAGGGTATCTGCATATACGATATATCATACAAAAACAAACAGATTATGGATTATAAAATTATACACATAAATTTACGGAGGTATCAGATTGTACACAGTAAAAACGAATCGATGTATGTTCCTTACATGAACAATATACGAGCAGAGGAGTTTTAATGCATATACCTCTGGCGATCTACGAAATAGGGGGAATCGGCAATGTTGATAACGAATACTAAAATAGAAGTCTTACGAATAGATACGTATTGCAGTAAGTATATGCAAGCAGTATTAATAACGTCGAGATTTAACACATTTATGGTTGTAAATGTGTACGTTCAGTATATTCGGAAAGGGAGGAAATTGTTTCAATAAGTGGAATGCTTATTGGATGACTGTGCTAAATATGATGTTATAATTGGAGGAGACTGGAATGCCAGATCAACTTTGTGGGGTGATGTAATCACTAATAAGCAAGGACAGCTGTTGGAAAGTGTGATATATCAAAAAGACTTCGCTATTTTTAATATGTTTGGAATCAGACCTTTGAAACAGGCAATGGAAAGTCAATAACTGATACACATCATAAGAGAGAGAAGAGTTTTGCAGTGGCTAGGTGGCGAGAAGGAAAGGGTGATCATAGAATACTACAATATACGGTTGAACAGATCTCTCCGCAAGAAAAACTGCGAGATATCGGGTATAATTTTCGACAAATTTATTATAAATTATACAACCAATATCATAGAGAACCAGAATGATATGTGACCACAATGCAGGAGGCTGCATTGGATGAACGGGAGGACGAACTTCAGCTTGCTAAGCTGCAGTAGGTGCGTAGATATTGCGGGGAAATAAGGAGATTGATATGTAAGCGAGAAGAGATGGTGGGATACTATTATTACGGAAAAGAAGAAAGAAAGGAATTCGAGGTATATCAAAAGGTACAGAAGAATAAATCCATTCTTAGAAAAGTGGTCTATGCAGCTAAAGTAATGGAAAATGCAGAAAGATTCACAAAACCGGACCAAAAACATGTGGAATAATGTAAAAAATTACAAGTCCCTTTCAGGATATTGCCAAGAAAATATGTCCCTACTAGACGGTGGCAAAATCGAACCAAATCCAAAAGTCATTGCAAATTTGTTTAATTCATATTACTCAGAATTGGATAATTCAATCTCGAAATCAGTAACTCAAAATCAATGTCCATTAAACGCATCCATACGTGTGCCGCATTCTAGTTCACTTCCGAAACTAACGCTAGTGAAGTTATGAGTCATCAGTTCACTAAAAAATAAATTTTCAGCAGGGATAGATGGCATTCCCGAATTTATAGTAAAATCTTTCTCCCGCGTTATATAAAGTTCCCTCGCTAATATTTTCATTTGCTCTTTGTCAGAAGGTGTATTTCCTGACATATTTAGAAAACTAAAGTGAAAGCATTACAAAAGAAAGGGAATAAAAGTGATGTAGGAAAATATCGACCCATATCCGTATTGCCAATTTTCTCAAAAGTCCTTGAAAATATCTTCTATAAGTGACCTTTAAACTTTTATCGCATAATAATGTTCTCTCAAACGATCAGAACTATTCAGAAAATTCTTTTCTATTAGCTTTTTTCATTTTTTTAAAACGATGTAACCATTTCTCTTGACCTGTGGAGACAATCCTCAAGGTATTTTTCTTGATTTATAGAAAATATTCAATGTAATCGATCACGAAATTCTTCTCTCAAAACTGAATTCATACGATATTCGTGGATTGGCATATCAATGGCTATCAACTTACAAGATAGGCATCGGCAAGTCGAAATTTCCCACTTTAAAAATAAAGTAATCCACTTCTTTCAGAAACAAAGCCACTTACTAGCGGAGTTCCTCAAGGTTCAATTTTAGACCCTATCCTCTTTTTACTGTACGTAAATGATATGCCATCCATCACACCTGATTGAAAAATGATTCTCTTTGTCGATTTTTTTTTACTAAATAAGTACTTTATTAGCACTTATACAATTACAATCTAGTAAAAAATACAGACTAATGAACCATTTTAATTTAACATAACTAGTACAAAAAATAAAAATTTAAGATTTAACCCACTGGTGGCTCTTCATTAGTTCATTATTAGTTTAGTGCACTTCACTAATAACGTAAAACCTCAGCAGAGTTCATATGATTTCTTTCTTTTAAGTCGACGGGTTTCTCCAAAAATGTCCAGGAGCTGAATTGCTTCTATATTTACATGTTTATGTTGTCTCTCTTCGTGTTTCTCTTTGCTGATGACACTAATTTACCATGTAAACATGTCAATGCGCAAAAAGTTATATTTAATCTCTCGTATTGGTCTCATTCAAATCGTCTCATTGTTAATACGAATAAAACTGTATCCAGTTTATTTTGCAATAGTGCAACAAAATTCACTTTCTTCCTCCTATATTACTTTCGATAAACCGAACTCAAAGAAAAATTGTCAAATTAACTAAATTTTTAGTGCTCCATATTCAGGAAAACCTCAAATGGAATTGTCACATTGATAATCTGAATACGAAACTAAGCAAACTATGCTATGCATTCCGAATTTTAGCAAACGGTGTAAGTCAACACATTTCTTGCTGCCTGTATTATGCAAATGTTTATTCTCATTTGCGATAAGGCATTATCTTTTGGGACAAATTCGCTCAGAGCATTCAAACTTTTAGAATCCATAAGAGGATAATTCGGATTATCTTTAAATCTCACCCCAGGAATTAATGTAAACCGCTTTTTAGAGAATTAGATGTTCTCCCTTTCTGTTGCATTTGCATTTATGGAGTATTCGTGTTTGTTAGGAAATAATTATTAAAATCTCACTCCTGCTTTAGAAGAAACAGTCTATTTCACGAGCACAACATTCGTAATAACTTCTGACGTGTGAACCATTCTTTGCCTAAATGACCAATATAATAAGTGGCGAATATTTCCATAGTCGGGAATATCATGTAAAACTTTTGTCATTATTAATCTCGAATTTTCATTGCACTTTTTTAAAATTTCCTTTTAGTCTTACATACATGTAATACATATAAATATGTATTCACTGCATATTGTATCTACGAATTATTTTGAAGTAATAAATGAACAACTACATATTTTATTAAATATGTATATTTTTTAATATAAGTATTTTATCCACCACTGCCTTTGGGCCCTTGATCGGAATTGATGGGATGGTCCCTTGCTTGTTTCCGGAGAGTAACTTAGTTTCTTATCCCCCTCGTGACCGTATGTAGTTTTCAACTACTTTTTTGAAATTAAAGTTTATTTAAACCTAATTTTTCAAATCCATAATCACACAAATTTAATACAAAACTTTACGTACTTTACACAATCTCACGGGAACCGCACCGGTCGAATTTTTCGCTTCCGCAGCATGACGAAATTTCTTCATTTGATTAAAATTCTTGTAAAATCTAAACTGTGCGTCGAAATTTTACGATGTAAAGAACTTTTGTATCTTTTTTAAATGCACAAAACAAATCATTCATTAAATTTGATGTTAATTGTTTTTTCCTTCTTAAATTACTCTCTTAAATTGAAATATTTTAACACTTCTATTTTAATATCGTTTTATCGATAATTTTGTTTAATTTTGTGCATAGACATATGCTGTCGCGGACTTTTTTGTAGAACTCTTTGAGACAAACAATTCTTAGATGTCACATATCTCTAACCATTTAGACAGTGTAAGTATAGAAGACTATTTTCCCCCGATTTTATCGACACTTATTGTAAAAAACTATTTTTATATTTCTTATCACACATTTTAAAAATAAAAGTTAGCCTGGCACTACTCACTGCTGTATTTCCCCTCCGCGCTTCTTTCCAATTGAAATGACAGGTTCGTCCCCCATATCTTTTCATAATGAATAGGGTTTAGGAAGATGTTTTCAACGTTGTACGAGGATTGAGAAGATGAGAGAATACACTCGAGAATTCAAATGTTAGCAAAAAATTAAAAATCGAATGTCAGGAATAATTCTTCACGGTAGTGGAAGCTCAAAATGGTTTGCAAGCTGTCACTTGCCAGAGGTTTGCGACTTTCCGTTCAGAATTTTTAGCATGGATTTCGTGCCACCTGTGTAACTTTTACTCTAGAAAACAATATGTTTACTAATATATCCAAATTCTTGACTTATTTTGTATTCGTTACGGACAATTACTGAGTATTTTGTATTTCGCGGGCTTTTTCGTAATAGTTACAGAGTATTTCTGCTCGTGGCGTTGCCGTCTACTTTCACATGTTTACAATAAACATTCACATGTTTGGTTGTTTATGTCGGAGATTTTCTGGAGTGACGTAACTTTTCGCGTCGTTCAAATCATCAGAATTAATTTATTCGTACTAGTCGTTAGATTTTGTGATATAAGATTCTCATAATTGAATATTCTTACTATCAATGGATGAAGATGGTGGAAGTAGAGAACCTAAACCTGGATCTTCTAACCTTTCCAGTACATGTGTATTAATAAAATCGTTTAAAAATAGTTGAATTTAGCTAAGATTCAAATAAAATTATGTTAAAATTTCAGGTGCATTAAGTCGTTTTAAGAGTTTGGATTCATATCAGAGGTCAAATGAATTGTTTCAAAGTAAACGTGAATCTTCCAAAATTATAAGGAAAAGTGATGTCAAGTTGTCAAATGCCATCCTTGTTAGTCCCAAACAGGTGGGCTACTTTCAGTATATATTTAACTTATAAGTCACACTATTCTTGCCCTTTCAACAATTATTTTCTTATGTGTGATACGTTGTATTATGTTAAAAACTAACATTGACAATTTACTTATAAATTTTACAATTTACATTTTAATGTATTTTACAGAGAGGCAATCCTCTACTCAAGTCAATTTGTAATGTACCATGGGAATATGATGAGATAATCCCCGATTATGTTATGGGTAGAACTACATGTGCTTTATTTTTGAGTCTTCGATATCACAACTTAAACCCTGATTATATTCATGAGCGACTAAAAGCTCTGGGTCAAGAATATGAACTCAGGGTATTACTGGTTCAGGTAGAAAAGAGTTATTAAATCCCTTAACAATTTGGATTATTATGATTGCCCACATCAATATAAGCTAAAACTGAATTTAAAATATATTTTAATTATAAGACATGCATTTTAGGTTGATACAAGTGACCCTCATCATCCATTGAAGTACCTGACCCGAGTTTGTTTATTAGCAAATCTTACATTAATGCTTGCATGGAGTCCTGAAGATGCGGGTTGCATCATTGAAACTTATAAAATTTATGAACACAAACCACCAGATTTGATTATGGAGAAAACTGAAACTTCAGTTAGACAAAAGGTAGATTGAATGATAAAATATATTTGGCTACTTCAGGGTAAAATAGCAGGGTTAAGTTCTATGTAAATTCCTTAACAAATATTTTAATTTACTTCATTTGAGTGGTGAGTTTCATCTGGTGAGCAACAATGATTATTTTATTTTGTTAGTTCAACTCTGTGAATGAAATAGAAGTTTTGAAAACTTGCATTCTATAATATATGAATGAATAATATATGAATAAAAATCAATGTATTTGTATTTTTTATCATTTTCAGTTGATTAGTGCATTGACCTCTGTTCGTTCTATCAACCGCACAGATGCTAGCACTCTTCTGAACAATTTTGGTTCACTGAAAAGAATAATGTCTGCATCAAAAGATACACTTTCTCTGTGCCCTGGATTAGGGATGCAAAAAGCTACTCGTTTATACAATGTCCTACATCAGCCATTTATGAAAAGAAAAGCTCTGCCAGAGAAGAGAAAATCTTCTCCCTTGAAAAGTTCACTGCAGCCAGAGAAGAAAATGCCACCACCCTTTTTTACAAGAACTCAGAAAACTAAGCAGGTGAAAGATTCAGTGCAAGGAAGCTCAAGCCCAAAGAAAGAATCATCTCTGTCAGAAGAGACAAGTATATCACATGAACTGGGAATTCAAAGTAAAGATACGACTCCTGAGAAAAATTCTCCTATAAAGGAAAAACTTTAGATTAATTGAGGTGTTGGCTATAATCATTGAAGAGACTGTAAATTAAAATCAAGATAATCATAGTTCTATTGCTTGGTCAGTTTGGAAAAAGATGAGTGACATTGCATCTCCTGAGGTGAAATATGAATTAAATCATGTCATAAAATTATTTCCCAATTTGTTCACTCCACTCTATAATTAACTTCAAAATAATACCTCTGTCCTCTCTATATTCATTGCCATCTCTTGTGTCCATCAGATCCAACTCCTCAGTTCTTTCAAGTCCTCTGCCTCTCCTACCAGATGGAATACTTTGAAATACTCATTTTTAAAGCTGTTTCTTCACTTTGTGTATGTATGAATCTGATTGTTTGAACTTTCAATGTGTTTACTATCTTCAGATTCATAAAAGTATTGATAAGTTACAACTAAACCTTATTATTCATTTATTTTATATTTTTATAGGACTTATTTTCCCTTTGTTCTCAACATTTCTCATATTTTTGGCATTGTTCATATTCACTACTAAATATCACTATGGGCTACATTGTAGATTTTACCATATGATATTATAGACCATTTAATGTTTGGTGCACCTGAAATCATTTGTTGGCAACAAATATGTCATTAACTTTCCTTTCAATTTAAATATATTTTGAGTGATGTCAGCTACACTCTCCATTTACAATTTTCGTCTGACTAGTTTTGGGAGCTGTTGTCCCATCCTCAGCTTCTGTCAACAGATTTTGCTCTGCAGTGGCCAGTGGATGTATTAATTTCAAAATTAAATGTTTTCTTATGGAACGTTGAAGTTTAACAATGTATTCTTGAAGAGGTGAATAAATATTCTTTCCCAAGCCAGTAGTTCACAATGATAGGTACTATGTTTCAATAAAACACCTCATTGTTGTTGTCTTGTTTTTCATTCCAGAAATGCACAGCTATTGCCAATTTCTTGATCTGACCAAATTTAATATTGCTAAATGTTCCTTATGTCTCATTTTGATATTTCTCTTTGTCTGTCCAATATGAAATTTGTTGTAATCTTGACAAATAATTTTATAGATGCCTAGGGGGTACTTTTTCTTTGAAATTAGCTTTTTTAGAGACTTAATGTTGTGGTGCCAAAGGAATATGTACATCTTTCTAAATTTTTGAAATCTTTTAGGAAATCCTTGGTAGTGAGTAAATTTTCTGAACATAGTTTCCTTTTTCAATTTCTTAAACATGGTAATTGTAGGATGTTGGTGTCATCATCAAAGAATGATAAATTCCTTGGTTACATTTTGTACCATTTTTAGTTTCTCAATTTTCCTGCCTACCAAAGTTTTGGGGAAACCTAGCTATGTTGACAATATTTTCATATTCTAAATTTTATTCCAAAATTTTCAGCAGGATATTTACCAGACATTTATCAGTCGGCAGAAGCTGAGGACAGGAGCAACAGCTCTTGAATCTAGTCTGAAAAATATTGTGAGTGGAGAGTGTGGCCGACAACACTCAATATATATTTTCATTGTAATAAGGTCTCGAAGTATTTTACTTTGCAATTTCTTCCAATGTTTTCATTAGTACTGGTAATGTGTAGATTTTACAAAGGTTTATCTTAGTATAACTTGTTTATTTACCCTTGTGTGTTCATCATGTTTATTGTATTTTATTTTCATTGTGATTATTCTGAGGTCTAGAACATGTCCGGCTTTATCTTTGTGACTCAGTAAAAGAATACCCCATAAGTATTATGTGATCGACATTAGCTGGGTGAAAATAGTTATGTTAAATTGTAAATAGTTACCGTAAATTCTATCCTCAGAAGAATTATACTATTTTTTCAAATATATTTGCTAAGAAGTTTGTTAAAACAGGATTAAATCCAAAATGCCATGCAATTTAATTGTTGATCATTACGTGAAGTGAACAAACTCACTATGTTAGAAAGATATGACTGTTTGCTAACAGAGGGTTCAGTAGCTTAGTGAACTAAGTGCATCTCAACAGCTTTTGAGATTTTAGCTTTTAAAGTTCTCTTGGTACAATCAATGATTTGTTGCTCTTGACATGAAATGTGAAAAATATGGGCCATTTTCACTTGGCTTCTAAACCTGTATAATTTTACAGAAAAAAATAAATAATAAAAACCTAAGATTATCTTAACTTTTATAAAGTTAAGAAGTGCAGATGAAGTAAAAAAAAACTAGTAATTTTTTGTTAAAAACTAGAAGATAGTTTATGATGAAAGAATCTCTTTTGAAGGCTCATATTTTTATTTCATTTTGTAATAATTTTAATTTTATTTACATTAACTTTAATTTTGTGCAAGGGCAAATTTTTTCTCATATTTACATACTTTTTCTATTGTTTATCAGAAATTGAACAGAGCAACACAAGTGATTATTTAAAAAAATGACAGCACAATAATGCTATAGCACTGATTTAGTTAGGAACTGTTGTGCTTATATTACAGATCTCTGACACAAAGCCTTCAGCATCAAGAACTATAACAGTTCTCAGCTTTGAAGATGCTTAGAAACGTTTTGATGAAGACAAATATCTGCATTTTTCATTTAGCGTTATTCATGAATCTATGATTACATATTTGCTTTTGAGCACAAGTCTTACTAGAGGACCACAAAAATAATTTTCTGTACTTAACCTCTGCATTTTTGTTCCTAAATATCAAAAGCATGGTCTAACCTGCTCAAAAACCCTCAGAAGTTGTTTCACCAAGCCTAGATTTTTATGCATTAGAGGTAAACCAACCAATAGCATAATTTTCCTAAAACCTAGTATGAAACTGGCAAAGAGAGCAAAGGGGAAGATTTTACCAGAAAAAAACCCATTCAAGTAGAAATATACTTGGACTGTTTTAGTAATAATAATTCAATACAGTTATGAGATATCATATTTAATAATTCTTTCATATGTTTATAAGTACATAATTTTATATTGTCCCATGTTTACAATAATGTCATAAGTATAGTCAGAAAATCTGAGATTATGTGAAAAATTGGGTAAATTATTCACAAACTATAAGAAGTATAGATTCAAGCACAGACCTTAGTGGTACTCCAGAAATTAGTGTCAAAATCATTTTCGCCAAGTTCAAAAATAGATCAGGCATGAAAAGCACTATAGAAAACTTGCTAAGTTTACATTGGGAAGACAAAAACAAACATTGACATTAAACAAAAGAAACGCTCCAGAATATATATTCAGGGCAACCTCAAATGGAATTGTCACATTCATAATCTGAATTCCAAACTAAGCAAATTGTGTTATGCATTCTGAATTCTAGTGAACAGTGTAAGTTAACATGTTCCTCGCTGCATGTATTTTGCAAATGTTTATTCTCATTTCCAATATGTCATTATCTCTTGGGACCATTCCACTCAAATCATTCAAACTTCTAGAATCCAAAAGAGGATAATTCAGATTATCTATAAATCTCACCCCTGAAATTCATGTAAACCATTAATTAGATAATTAAATATTCTCTCTCCCTTGCATATACATTTATGAAATATTTGTGTTTGTTAAGAAAATTATTAAATCCAACCCCTGCGTTAGAAGAAACAGTCTACTTCATGAGCACCACACTCATAATAAATCTAATACACATTGTCCTGGCGTGTCAACTACTCTTTGTCTAGAAGACTTATATCATTCAGGAGTATTTTATATCCTTCCAAAAAATACGGAAGATATTAATAAATTGAATTCCTTCAAGTTTGCGGTTAGATGTTTTCTAATGCTATATTGCTTCTATAATGTGAAAGAATTTTCTGATTTTAATAAAAGAAGTTAATGAGAGGTTCAATTTACCAATGAATTGTATTCCATATGATTTCAGATAATGTAAATTATATTAATTTCTCTTATACTTTGTCATGCCATTTCCTTTTTACACTTTTTTTATCCTTTTATTTATAATAGTTTATTTCTAACTGTTTGCAACCTTGACATGGTTGTATACATTATCTCTGTTACCCCATCCTGACCGGGGTTTTTCTTTGGTTTTCCTCTGGGTAGTGGTGTATTTTTCCATAGGGGTGAATGTCATTTAATAATTTTGATATTATTAATCTCAAATTTTGGCAGCACATTATATCCACGATTCATTTTGGAATAATAAATTTAAACTATATTTTTGATTAAATTTTTTTTATTAGTATTAAATCTACCACCGCCGTTGGTCCCTTGATCGGAATTGATGGGATGGTCCCTTGCTTGTTTCCAGAGAGTAACCTAGTTTACTATTCCCCAAGTGGTTGTACACACTTAACAACTGCTTTTTTGGACAACAAAGTTTATTTATAAATATGGACAGATTGAAAACTTGACTCTTGCTGCTCAGTTTTGGAATGAAAGACACGATATTAACAATAAGGTGATTTTACTTTTAAATGTTACCTGTCACTTTGAACTACAGACTTGCTAGAGAATATTTATTCATCTCTTCAAGAATAGATTACTTTTACATCAAGGCTCAATTTGAGAGCAATTTATTTTCAAAATTTTTTCATCCGCTTACCACCATAGTAGTGCAAGATAATTCATCAATTGTTGATGGGAGCAACAGCTTCTGAAATGTGTCCTGGACCAAGAATGTACATTGTGACTGATATCACGTAATACTTTATGATTTAGGTATTAAAAAAAAAGTTTTTTGAACATTATGTTCCTCTCAAGTGCTTCTGAGCCATTCAAAACAAAGAATTTATCTTATA